>NW_006500340.1:2747059-2791003 GCF_000471905.2 Amborella trichopoda | reverse complement strand
AGAGAGAGAGAGAGATTTACTTGAGAAGACTCAAAATTAAGATAAAACAGATCCAAAAATATGAATTCTTTCTCAATACCACTGCAACTTGCCCCAAAACTTTTGTAAGTATCAACATTCCACTATACAAATGAGGGAATACTTTTAACTTTTTGGAAAATTTATCAAAATCCACCTTCAACTCTTTATCATTTTAACCTTTTTCAGTTATTCCAACACATTATCATCTGTATTTTGATGGGCTATTGGAAATTAAATCACAAGAAATGGGTAAAATGTTAAATGGTTCATCTTCCAGATGCAGTTTTATATAAATTTCCCTAAATGTTTTTATCAATAAAGCCAAAATACCAACTCTTTGCTCCTGCAAAGCGCCACAACTTCATAAAGAATATAATGAAACTGAAAAAGAAAGGGGAAATTATCGCTTCCAAGAAAGCAAGGTAACTTCTTCAGTATTGATATTGAAAAATTACCGATTCAGGTCAGTTAGATCAAGAACCAGAATCACCTTCCTACCCACACTGCACCCAATGAAAGACAGCCGTAGCTCAAGCCGACCAGCTGGAAAATGCAGGTTAGCGTGCATAAGATAAACAAGAAGACATGATCAATACAAAGTGCACAAAGGAAATTACCATAGCAAACCTGAATAATTCCCAAAAGGAAATTACAATAAGAAGTGTACCACCCTTATCCTTTTTTTTTGGGTAAATATGCACAAAAGCATGTGTAAATCGCAGGCACATACAAGAGCATAAAGGTATGCATTCAGTGCAAAACGGCAGCATATACTAACGTGGACATACCACACAAATTGGGAGATTCCGTTCAGATAAACTAATCAAACACCACACCCACTAAATGTTGACCATAAGATAAAGTGATAAACTACCAGAAAATAAGATTTTGCTATGGATCTCACATTTCTTTATGCTTCCTTTTGAAGCGGAAAAGTGTTTGGTGAGTTGGCCGACTCTCACTATTCTTGTAGAGTCCCCCCACAAAATATATCTCCAAGATGTATTTTCAATCCAAAATTTTAGGGTTCAATAATCTCAACTATGACATTGATCTAAATTTGGAATTATTTTTTTTTAATATAAATGTTATTTTTGAATTCCTCTCTTCACTGTCCATTTTAACTTTTACTGGATGTAACACTTTCTGAAATCCATCTTAGAGATGGATGTTAGATAAACAAGAGACCGCATGGTAATAGGTAAGTCAGCTGACTCACCAAAACCGTGGCCTTTGAAGAATACTAATTTGATTAAGAGAGCCAGGAACAATTACGATATCCCAATAAAAAATGGGTAAAAGGAAATTTCTCCGAACTCCCAAAATCAATGAAAAGTTTATCCCACATGAAGGAAATACAGCCAGCATACTTTGTCGTGGTTGAAAGCACGGGAGCATCACATTTAAGAGCTCCAAATGTGCCATTTGCAATTCTGAAAGCACATCCAATAGATTGCCTAAAAGAAAGGACGTGACCTGCATACGATGAAGTAAAAACAGAAATAAATCACAAAACTTATTTGGATAGGTATGCACATCACAGTGGTGTCGCTATAACATCAAATTATATTTCAATTAATAGTAAATGGTAAAAGTTATTATCATCAAATAATCTTAGAAATTATGATAAATAAATAAACAAATAATAAATAACCAAAGAGAATATTTCGGCTAAGAATCATCATCATGGTAAGCCTCTTCTTGCATCCAAGTGAACTAGTTGTTCATCAGAGGTAACCCAATGATTCATTATTGACCTTTGCATAAATGTAAAGCTCAAGAAATTGCAAGACACTGAAATATCAACAGAAGTGGCATATCCTGAGATGCCGGGGCCCCAAAAGTCACAGTAGCCACATTTCCTTGGCTACTTCCCGAGAGATTAAGCCCCCAATAATATTCATTGGACCCAATAGTCTGAAAGTCAATTCTTGTTAACTTGGGATTCCTCAGTATTACATGAAATTTGCTCAACAATTCCTTAGTTATTCCTTAATATGATTCAAATTTCTCATAAAGAAGGGAAAAAAGGAAAGAAAATTCATAAGCAGAACAGTTCTTCAGAAAGCAACACTATACAGGTCCAACACTAAAAAAAGAAAGGAATCAAAGAACAAGAAAAGTAGCATAGATGATAATCAACAGACCAAATCTACCTGTGACTCAACCTGGATTCCTCTTGTGCTAGAAAGCTTGCGACTCCTATCATCACTAAAGACAAACTTAAAGGCTGTACATGCGTTTATATTCGGGAAAATCTGTTCAGAAGAAGAAAAAAAAATATTTATAGAACACCAAGCAAACAATAATATTTTTAGAACATCAACAAACAACAGAATAAATATTTCAAAAAAAGATTTAAAACACCAATATTTTTAGAAAATCAAGCAAGCAACAAATGAATATTCCCAGAAACTTTTGAACATCAAGCAAACAATAAAATGCAAGGCTGATGCCTAAATGCAATCTGAATACCTTCCCAATGTTCTCCTCATTCAACAAATTAGAAACGTCAACACTTGAAGCAGGAATGTGAGCATCCAACTTATACCTGTGAATCAACGCAGTTTTAATAAATAATATAATCTTCTTCTTTTTTGGGGGTAAATGAGAAGTCAAAACTTTATGACATTAGCAACGTCAGCAAGTTTGACAGAATCACAAAAATCAACAACCTCTGACAAAGAAAATTGCCGTAGTTGAGGGCCACATGAAGATCACCATGCTTTTCCTTAACAACCTTCAAGTCCCATAGCTGATGACAAGCCCACCAACAAAATTAACACTTAGCTAGAGAACGTCAAATCTTTACTAAGCAAATCCAGAAGTGAAGAAGAGATGGAAAGACCTGTAAAGTATGGCAAATAATCGTGCAGCAAGCCTTCTTATGAACAAAATCTTTTGATAACATTATAGTCTCATCAGCATTTGGGTGACCTTTCAGCTTACAGGATGAATGTAAGGATTCAACCAATTTCTTCACCTTCTGATCCAGCAACCCAAGCTCCCGCCTCATCATCACTGCCTGAAAAGCAATGAACCAACAAAGAACATCAATATATGCATCAAATATCATCAGATACAAGCTCTTGAGCTAGAAGATAAAGGGAATCGAATCCCTCCATAAAAGGACCATGCATTTCAATTACAAAAGAAGCATCAAAACTTAACCTGAAACTACAATTGGTGCTTGAATCCTTAAAAGGAGGCAATATATCAAACAAAGATAAATAATAAACAAGACCCTTAACAGACATTCTTGAAATTCATGTTCATCCAATCCTTAACATCAAAAATATGCATCAAATATCATCAGATACAGGCTCTTGAGCTAGAAGATTATAAAGGGAAGCGAATCCTTACATAAAAGGACCACCCGTTTCAATTAGAAAAAACTACAATTAGTGTTTCAATCCTTAAAAGGGGGAAACATATCAAAAGAAGACAAACAATAAACAAGACTCTGAACAGACATTCATGAGATTCATGTTCATCCAATTCTGTGGCTATCTAGTGCTCGGTTTGTATGATTAACAGGCAGCTGAGCCAGACAGGATTAAGCAAGGGTATTCAAAAATCAATATCATGAGATATACAGGTCGAGGGAGGTGAAGGATTCCTACCAAGGCTGAAATCACACCCAAGGCAAGACCTACATTATGTTGAAAGCACTTTCTCCCAGCTTTAGTAGTTAAGGGAGAACTCTATTGATTGTGGTTATGTTTAACTCCAATATGCACAACAAAAGCCAAACAGTTGGCCAACCATGTCCACAAAAGCCTTCTCAAATCTATGCAATTATGATAGAGTTCTTTTTGTAGGTGGCTCTCGAATGTTTTGCAAGCTTACCAGGACAAAGGAATGGGCGTTGAAAGGAACATTTCCAGGTCAGATTGGATTGCTGCTTAAGGTTCGAGAGACGAGAGTTTTCCCTCTATCATCTTCTATCTGGTAGAGCTATAGGAAAGTACACGTAATTTTTCTATATACTTCTTCTAGCTATACGTAAAGGGAGCTAGCATAATTATAGGTAACTATAGGAAAGATATGGGTAGGCAAGTAGCGATAGGTAGGCAAGTCAGACGCATGAGAAATTAGATCGTCCAATAAAGTTCCAATTGAGGCATGCTACAAGCTTACAAGTTAGAATTGTTTGGCTCCCATAAAATACATTGTAACCACACAGGACCAAGAACATGCACAGCAAATAAATAACACGACAACAACAAGAGATAGCAACCAAGAGAGAACCTTACCAGATGGAGCACGTGATACAAGTGCCTCTATAACTTTTGGAGAAGAGGATTTACCTGATCGCTAGAATACTCATCTGAAACGGGACAAATCTGCAGTTTGTTGCTTTGAGAATCCTTTAAACCAGATGCATGTTGATGGGACAAACAACTAGATTTCAGTTTGCCGCACTCCTGCATGCCTGATTGCAACTGCTGGACCTTTGCCTGCAATTCAGATGATTAAATTGGTCAGAGAGATTTGATAACAACTAACATAATTCCACCAAGAAAGCAGTGCAACAGAACTTACGAGCAAATAGTCCCTCTTCATATGCATCAACTGCAACTTTGCTTGCTCGTACAAAATAGACTGCAGCAACTGTCGCGTGGTTTTCTCCTCCAATAATCTAAAACAGCATCCCATGTAAAAACATTCATCTTAAGCAGCTTGCATCTCCATTTGTATCTGACAAAGAATTTATCCATGCATAATAAACTTCAAAGGGTTCAGGAGTATATGGCCCATCATCCATGGGGCTGGTTTTAGAATTTTACCTTTGGGGCTGTACATTACATACTCGACCCAGCATTTTCTGTGGAACAACAAAAAAAGATAATATAGAAAGCAAGTCATATGATGTTTTCCATTCACATTCAGAAAAAATATCACCTGCAAACACAATACAGGATAGACCAATAGTACTCAAGAGGAGCAAAGGCACTCGTATGAACAAACCTGGGACTGAATCTCATTACAAAGATGCCTATACTCCATAATCTTCTTCAATTGATCCAGCATTTCTTGCAGAATGCAAAGCTACAAAAAAACAGTAGGTACAGAAAATGACAAACTTCCTTGAATACACTGGCAAATCCAACAAGCATGATATAATATACAAAATCTAATAGTACATTATAAAACATTGAAAATAATATTAGGACCATGAACATGATGATCACTACATCACGACAAAAATCCTTGAGCACAATGGTGATTCCAACAAGGAGTTTATAATATACAAAACTTTGATACCAGAAATACTGACAAAATACAGCTTAAATATCAAGGCCAGGAAAATGATGATCACTACACTCATTATAGAGAAAGGAATTCAAATTGACAAATTTAGAATTCAGTAACAAACAAAATTCAAGTAAATGCAACTCTGTTTTGATAGGAATCATAAAGAATAAATTTACCTCCCGTGGTTTAAGCCTCACTATTGAGGTTGAGAACAACTCTTTGGTTGATATAGCTAACTTTGAGATGACCTGCATCATTTATTGTTCAACTTCATCCATCACATAAGCAATGAGGAATACAAGAAACCACCACTCTGAAATTAAAAATAGGAAATTTATCAAACTGCCCATGAGAGATGCATTATTGCATTATTTATCATTTTGCACATTTGCCATTATTCCAACCTATAATGTGTATTTTGACGGGCATTTTGAAATTAAATCGAACTGTATGGGTAAAATGTTAAATAGTTAATCTCTCATGGGTGTTTTGATAAATTTCCCTTACAAGTATTAGGAATAAGTAAAACAATGTACTGAAAATGTCAGGGCAGTACATCAAACATCTGTATAGGTCATGCAGATCGTCCAGAAAATATCAGAAATGTAACACTAGACCTATTATCAGAAAGAATATGTATGTTAGGTGACAATTTTAGTCCCAGTTTTTACCATTTTACCCTTGTCTAGAACATTAAACACCAGAATGGGGGTAAAACAGTATTGTAAAACTTTTGAAATGTCCAAAGACTGCCTTGATTTATCAAGTTTATCGACCATACCCATGATCTGTACTGGCTTTCCTCATAAGGTCCTGATATTTTTTCCTAAAAGCATCAAAAGAGTAGTTCTATCACACATGCAAGACCAACACATAAAAATTGAAATGACAAATCATGGCAAACAGCTTCAGCAGAGGGAAATACAAAAATTTGTAGTACATACATCGGTCACATTCTTCATGGTCAATCCACCCACACTGATATCCTCCCCCTCAATCTCCACATGTCCTTCCTCAAGATGCGTAGAACTGGTCTTATGTTCCAAATTAGACCCTTTGGTTGGGCTTGCTTTTATTTCAGAAGAAGCTTTAGAAGGCCCCATGTCAGTTTTATTCATCCTGGATTCTTCTGTGACAAGTAAGCTGTCGCTTTTCCTTTTCTTTCCAGACAAGTTGACTGCCAAAGCAGAAATTTCTCCATCTTGAATTTGGGAATTTCGAATGCTAGCAGACTTATCAATAGACCTAAGACCTCGATTTTGTTCAAAAGAAATGGGATCCTTGTAGAGAGGAGAATATACGTTGCTTCCCACCATGTGTGGAGCCACCCTACCAACCAAGTTCTACAAAGTCAAAATTTTAGTATGAGTTTCCTACAATGGTAAAAGCCCCAATTATACTCATTCAAAAAAAATTATAAAACAAAATACACTATATTCCAAATGACAACAGAAAAAATCATAGTCTTCAGGGTCATTGCTGTCCATGACAGTGATGGGGCAAGAATGTGGCCCCCCATCAAGATCATGTCCTGTACTGATGGGCCCCATTCTCTCTATATCATCATCTATCAGTTCAAAAGAAGATGCTTTCCCATAGTCCTCAGGATTATAGTATAATTACTGAAAAGAAAGCTATTTGACATAAAAATACCATCCTTATCAGCAAATCAAACCAAACAGAGTCTGCTAACCTTTCCCGATTGTTCAGGGGTTGCAGACATCGAAATTTCCATGGTAGTCGTGTTATCACCTTGATAGGTTTTTGCGATTGTTTCCATTTGCACATCCTTGCCTTGGTTGCTTGGGAAAAAACTGCTAGTCCTTTCCTGAAGAGGGGTTTGATAATCCAAAACACCTTCAAATTCCTTTTGCACAACACATAAACTAGTTTCTTTTAAAACATCTTTCATTGAGCTGTGCTTGCTTACATTATTAGAATCCAAGACACTGACTGGGATAAGACCTTGTTGTCTGTTATTACTCTGTAAGAGTTCAGGGAAAATTCTATCTTCAGCACCAAGGGTCATATCTTTTAGAGCATAGATAGTGTTGGCCACATGATCTTTCATTGGGTTTTCAACAGAGGGAGAATAACTCGGCTTTCCTAAAATATTATGCTGGTTTGAGTCCCTTAAAGGTGGCTCTTTCGATTTAGACACACTGGGCAACTGAAGATCCAATTTTACAGTGGGAGATGAGAAGAATTTGCTACCCTTACCTGCATTTATGTTCTTTTCTAATGATGCAGTATGTAACTGTGAAGAGTATGAATGAGGAGTACCGATGACTCCACCCATGGAAAGGTGGGATGTTGGTAAATGATGTATAGATGAATGAAAAGATGCATGTGCTTCTTGATTAGGACAATCCCTAGCTTGCTTTTCAAATGTCTGCTTTCCATGTTCTTCAGGACAAACAAGACTCCCACTGTTTTCAGTCATAATCTTCGGACTATAAACTACAGAGCCATGCATTACATGGGTGACATCACTAGTAGCACCATTCTGTAAAAAACTTAGTGAATGCACAGCTAGGCGTGAGATAGGAGCATGTTCTTGTTGCAGTTGAGCACCAGTCTTGTTTTGTGACAGCATAACGCCAAGAGAATCCCCCATTTGATCTGATTTAGAAAGTGAGATTTTAGAGTGTTGACGCCCAATTCTCTCAGACAGATCTTTAGGTTTTGAAGAACCAAATGTAGAAGTGCGGTGTCCAATCAATGGTGTCATCATTTGGTTATGTCCTACATCTACTTCTTCTCCAATTAGAGAAGAAAAAGGCATGCCCCCAGTAAATGGTGTACTTGAAAGACCGCCAGATGGTTTCATAGTTTCGGATAATAGCTTCCATCTTTTGGAACGCAAGGAGAATGCACTGTCTTGTTCAGGGAAGTGATCAGAAACAAGAGTAGGTCTCTGGATAATAGGGGTCAGAGGAGAGTTCAAGCGATCAATAAGAATAGCTTCTCTAATGTCATCAGCTAGAAGCTCTACGTCTTTCACACCCTTGGAAGACTCCTGAATAAGTATCTCTGATTCTGACATAAAAGCTGAAGCCTTAGCATCTTTGCTTGGCCCTAGTTTGGCAAGTGGAGTTTCCTTGCTATCAGCAAATTCCTTGGCAAATATATCATGGGAAACCGCAAATGGTGTTATGAGGCTATTATGGTTGACAACCACCTCAGTGGAAGGTTGTCCAGTATTTTGCTTCTTGTCATTGTTAATGAAACTCCTGTTAAGGCCCATATCCAACATACCATCATTTCTATTTGCACAGTTAGTAAGAGGAACACGAGCATTGTGATCTGTAACACCCTCTGTGGTGGCATCATTGCTATTTAGTTGTAATCCATGAACAACATCAGTGCTGGCACTACCAGAAAATGATTCTGATGGTTGTTGCCGACCCTTCCCGGGACTTTCAACAGATTTTGAAGAAGCTACGGTGGAATCAAAATCAGTCTTATGGTTTACATGTTCAGATGAATCAATCATGTTTGCAGTTGGAGAAGATAAAGTTTTCCCTATATGGACAATGGGTAATCGATCAATAGATTGACCTGATCCAGATGTGCCTTCACATGATTCCTTAGGCAAGTTGGCACCCATAACCTGCCAGCCAAACAGTTGAATACATTAATCTTAATGTGATAAACATAAATCAACCATATAATGGAGCAAATAATATTACTAAAAATTAATAAACTGCCACAAAGACAAAACAATATTCGATACAATAAAAATAGTTAAAAAACTATGCTTTATATGCTTCTGAGCAATGAGGCAAAAATTTGACACATGATGAAAGCCCAACTCTAGGCATATAACTGCACATCAAAGAATAGACCATATTCTGTGCAAGCCTCTGGTATGCTAGACGTGATTTGTGGGCCAACTTCAAAGGTATTTTAGAGAGGACATGTAAATGAGAAGATGCAAAAAGGAACAAAACAACATTAAGAAGAATAACAACAGTGAACAATCTCATAATTGAATCAAGTAGACTACACAGTTGATAGAATGATTAAAACAACTGTACGAATTAGAACCAACACAAATCTGAAAATCTATTCAGTCAACCGACAAAACTCAAGAACAACTATCTAGATTTCGCAATAGATTTTTCTTTATAAATAACAGATTTCTCAAAATGAGATTATATACATCAAGTTGCACTAAGTGCACATATAGATATGTACAGGGACTAGGAGATTAACAAAATAAAGTAGCTAATATAAAATAATACAATAACCAAATAATAAGTATTTGAATAACCAATAATAAATATTGAAAACAATCACTGAAAAGTTGGACAACGTAAACAAGATTGATTCTAAGCCACAATGCAATATCATCAACGAAGACGAAAGAGAAAAAGAAACAAGGAAGAGGGGGAATTCTCATTTACTTATCAGAAACTATAAAGCCTATAAAGGAATATGATTCGCATTAAGCAGAAGATACATAAAAGAAAAAAAAAAATGGCATAAGAATATTTACCACCGTTGACAGGTCATGCACCTCGCTCACAGGTGTGTGGGGACTCAAACCAACTTGCTTAGCAGCTAAGAACCTGGAGAGTCCATCTAGCTTTTGCAATTTAGAAATATTGATATGATGATTATCATCAACAGGCATAGCCTCAATGTCTCTGTTGCTTAAATCCAATGTCTCCATACTACTACCAGCACTCTTCTCACTGGATATTAGGAACTTTTTTGAACTACTCAAAACTTGAAAAGACTTTGAAACAGCGGTATGATCACAGGCAGTAATGAGATGCACCTTCTTGAAACTGTCTTCCAACACAGCAGTTGACCTTGGAGATAACCTCTCATAATCATATCTATGTGGGTCTTCATTTATTAAGCTCATCTCATCTGATCCATTTGACTTTTCATCAGAGCAAAATTGCTTCTTACTTCCAGTCAAAGACATGAGATACCCAGAACCTGTATGGGCAGCATCTTCTGTTGGTGTGTTCTTAATCAATAATGATGGACCATCCATAGATGGTGTTCGGTCAAATTCACCAGAACTGCCAGACTGCTTGCCTAACTGCATAAGTTTGCCAAAACGTAATGAAAAAGTTGTTGAATCCATAGTAATATCATCTGCTTCTGGAGATTCTGAAAACCTCCCAGACTGAATGAAACTTGAATCAACAGGCCCAAAGAAGTTATATTCTGCAGAAATACATAGTGATCAACAACGACAAGCTGATATATCAAGATTGGATGTAAGGATACTTGAAAGTAAATACCAAGCTACTTTGGAAATATGAATAACATCATAGTGAGTTGACATCTTTTTTGATTAAGTAGACATCATGGTGATGTCCTTCGCAATAGCATGGCAAGTGCTAAAACTCATCTGATTACAAGTATAGCTATATTGCATATTAACATGCGATGAAAACCAACTAAACACCTAAATGACAAAACTGGTTACTTGGTCATTTTAACAAAAATGAAAAAGAACAAGTTTGAAGTCGAATTCATCAATAACAAACTCTGTAGGAAATACATATAATACAACCTACTCATCAGAAAGACAGTTGACCGACCAGATCCAAGGTGTACTACTAGTATCTACTCTCTTGTTAATATTGCTGCAGTAAGATATCATGACTTCATTTGAGGCTTAAAACCCATTTTTCTGAATTTTCGTTATTTTTGTCTTATTCTACTCAATGCTGACTGTTGAACTCCTCTCTATCAATGCCAAAAAAAGGGAAAATATGGACCTAAAGTTTAAGCTTTCCATTGTTTCCAATGAGAGCCTTGTTTTCTTTATTTCGAATGGCTTAGCACAGGTTTCATTGCAATATGATTTTGTTTAACCCAAACCTACTGATATTTTTCATTGCTTTTCAAAGTGACATTCCATGTTCAATAAGTTTTTTTTACCATATTTCAAACTCAACATTAGAAACCATATTTCCATAACACTGTCATCTTTCAACTACTCAATCAAGAACCACCTCCTGGCATCAAATGCGCTTCAGCAACCTGAACTGTACTTTCATTGTGAGTAACAAATTCTCAGTCTATAGTAAGCGAAGCTTAGCTTTTTATTATATTAGCAACGAACTGAATAAGTAAAAGAGGTACAGGGAGAGAGACAGAGACAAGGAGAGGGAGATAGATATAGAGCCAGAAGTTTAACATAATACTTCATTTTCTCAATCATAAAACCACAAATTAACCCGCCATAAACTGCCAATTATATCATGTTCTTCCTAAACTAAAAAAAAGAAAAAAGCCAAAATCTGGAGGGAGATATAGAGGGGTTTATTCACTGACCTCCATTTGAAGTAGCAGAGCCGGTTTCACTTCCAGGTGACTCATCAGGACGCACAAAAAACACTCGATTAGTCTCTCCCTCTTCCAATTCTTCATCCAAACCCTCACCCTTCTGATTCTCTCCAATGGCTTCAGAGTTCCCTAATTCTTCATCAGCAGGCTTGGAATCAGGTGGTGTCTCGAAATCCTCATCTCTATCAAAGAAACGAATGCAGGTGGTATCAGCAAAGCTAACCCTTCGAACTCGTTTCTTTCGTCTGGGACTCGTTTCGTCTGGTTCAGTGTTTCCTTGGTCCTCTGACTCCTTAAATCCTCTCTCTGAAGAATCCATGGGCTTCAAATTACAAAATGCAATCAGGAAATGCGAGAATTTACAGGGTTCTCGTTCCCATCAATATCAAAATCGGAAGATTTCCCTCAAATGCGACAAAAAAAAACGAATTTTCAGGGTTCGTTTACACAGAACTGGAAATCTACAGCGTCTCCAATCATAGAGAAAAATTAGGTGCTTTTTGTTGGAATAACATCTTAGGGCTTCCATTCACAACAAATAATTTTCAGAAATTGCATTCATCGATGAAGATGAAGAAGGTCGGGAATTTCGAATTTGAATAAAAAGAATAATTTTAGGGTTTCCATTGAAGAGAGGGAGAGAGGGAGAGGAGTTATCTGTAGTGGTTTGAGCTCCAGAGTTAGGCGGGATTTGTATTGCCGGAATAAGTTTCGATTTGAAATGAGACTAAATGACAAAACTACCCTTGATCTCCGACCAAATTTAAGGACAAATTTTTCATGGGTCGGGGGACGCATTTCTACAATGGAGTCTCCGATGTATCCAGCATTGGATGTAAATGGACGGTCCATCTATAAATAGTTGAAACTAAGGATCCAAATGTTTTCTTATTAAACTATCATTTTAATTTTAAATAATTATTTATTTTTTCATATTTATGATCTCCATGTTAGAGATTATATATTCTTAAAAATTGGGTCCAAAAATCCATCTCAAAAATAAATTATTAAGAGAAGGCTCATTTCTACACCGATTCATAGAAACCGTGTTCTTTACATGAGGGTGGGGAATGCATCCACCTTTTCAAAATCTCTCTTTTCATAGGAAAAATTGTAAACCTTACTGGGAATGTATCCACCTTTTCAAAATCTCTCTGTCCATAGGAAAAATTGTAAATAAGGTTGTTGCCTTGCTTACAGAAATAAAGTTGTAGTGATCGATATTGTCTATTTTATGTGAACCGTGTAGATTTGATACTATCTCAAAATACATATTGTTTTTTATGTTTTTAAAAAACATGTCAAATCTACTATATTCAATTAAAATAGACAATGTATAACAATGTAACCTTACTTCTATAAGAAAGGTTGCAACCTTATATAAACAACATAATTTCCAAATCATACCATGGAATAGGTTTTTGATCAATATTTCACATGGAGATGATCTCAACTACCGTGGTCATGAATTTAAAGAAAAACAAATTATCAATTTAAATAGTGTACTTTGTGTTTTTTTTTAATTGTTCATCTGATTTTTTTTTGCATACCATCAAATCTACGTTGTTTTTGGAGTTGAACATATATCTAAGGTAAAATGCATTTGTAGTGATTTAAGATATGTTTCATGTCCTGGCCCTAAAAATTTGAGGTGCACTCATGCATCAAATGGCACGCAATCAAGTGTAACGACTATTACCATGTTTCAAAACCTGGACCTATGGGGCAAATAGTTCACCTATATATCCATGTCAAAACCTTGGATTGGATATGGATAAGTCCAAATAAGGGATCCATAAAATTATTTTAAAAAAATCAAATTTAAAATAAGGTTTTATAGGGTGGGATATTAAACAGACTTAAAAAAATGTTAAATAAAATTTAAAATAATATATAAAGGGATTTTGAGGAGGAACCAGGCTAGGACCTATACCATCTCATAACTAATTTGGTCCTACTGGTTCTCATCCATATCGATGATCTAAACCAAAACTCGTCAGGTTTTAAAACACTGACTATCATGAGTCCACCTTAGTTTTCCATGAATTTAGTGCATAAACACATTTTTAAAATAGCATGGTTGGAAATGTGCTATTTGATCAGATTTGAGGTTCAAAAGAAAAGTGCACATCTTTGCAACAATATGATTTGATAATATGAGTTGATATCTGAAGGTTTAAATGATTGCGACCTCTTATTACCAAAGGAAAATAGTGTCTTAGGATCTAATCCCTATTAATTAATTTATATATTTTGTTAACTTAGTGAATGAGTTATCGAGTCTTTTAACCCAAAAAGCGAAGGAATAGTTTAGTTACTTTTAGCTGCTCCCAAAAAACAGTTTAATCTTTTTTTTTCAAATAATGAGTAGTTGAGTCTTCTTTCAAAAGATATGTAGGCACCCCATTTGAACTAATTAAATTCCAAGATTTCCAAAACTCAAAGCATAGGCTATATATCTTACGTTGAAATGAAAATAGCCTTGAAACAATACCAATGATGAAGTTATAGAACTTTGACTATAGGGGACTGATTTAGAGCCTTGCTTTGGACTGATTTCTATAACTTCATCATTTCATGATGGAAGAATGCCAAATTCGATATCAAATTGAAGAGGACTTAAGCACATAAAAATTCACCTGACTCAGACCTTTTATTGATAAGTTACGGCAACACAGTCGAGACAGCACTTCAAACTACCATTTTTTAGTAATAGTAACACAGTATGCGTCCCGCCGGCACACCATGACTCATAACATACTATAGTAGTGGATGTCACAGTCTTTATGTATTGCTAGATATCAAATCTAGCACCCTCACATCCTAGTCACCACGTTGTGGTTTTCATTATCGTGACACCACCCCACTATCACCTTCAAACAACTAAATATTTGAAAAAATGGGTAGGGACATGTCTTCCCCCACTGAATTGCCAAAAAATATATATATATACATTTAGACCTTTTTGGGAAATCCCCTTTTCCTGTCACACCGTTAAACTCCTCACAAGTGCAATACTAGCTAGCATGCTAGCCTGGGGCAATAGTATTCACTACCATAAGTTCGAAAGTGGAACCTCTCTTAATCAGATAACCTCCAAAGTTCAAATTCGGCCTCACGAACAAAAGAGAAATAAGACAAAAAAAAATGTTAACGAGTTTTGACTATATCATTCCAATTGCTCATGACAGCCAATTTTCAAATAGAAAAAAATTATATAAGGTATAATCCTTATATTATAGAAGTTAAGTGTAACTTAAAAACCCATTAAAAAGGTTGTTCTGACACGGGAAAACTTTCAAAATGATTATCATCGATCTCAAGATATATGGATATGAGAAAAAATGTGTTGTCTTATAAAATAGTGCATTACGTAACACACTATCTGGATCGTCCACTTTCAATATTTTTTAATGTTTATAGATCTATTTGATCCGCTCCATTTTCTCATGTTTAAAATCACAACTTAAACCATTGTGCAAGTTTTTTACATTATAATTGTTATTTTTTGACAAAACAACTTTTAGCTTAGATCAACAAAACTCTAGTTCAACCAAGCTAAGGTTTGGTGATATTTGAAGAGAGAACAACATATGACATGTGTACACAAATGTGGTTATGATACGGGAGAGACTTATACAACTGTGGTTCTGATACGGGTGAGGCCTTGAAGCCTCGAGCCAATTAGCCTATCTAGGTATTTTGCTCATCATCTTATTTCGTCTTATTTTTCATTTATTTTATTAGATTTGTGATTTTTTTTTTATTTCAATATTTCGTGCTTTTTGGATTGATGCTGGATTTGCCACTGATATGAGCGTGAATCCATTCGTTTTTTAATAGATATAGCCTCAGATCAGAATTCGATTTTTCTCACTCTCTATCACTTTTAAAATCAGTTTGTGATACAATATAAGGGATCTTCCTCCAAAGATCTCTTTGATTTGCACTATAAACAACTCTCCATAACTCAGTTGCATGTTGAGCCTTCCATTCGCACTGACAACTTAAAAAACCACAAACCATTTAAAAAACAGGTAAGGGCTTCCATTCCCCACTGAATTACCCCAAAAAAATAACACATGAATAGCCAAAGGAATAGGGGAAGAATCTTACTACTGTATGCTCAATGTGTAAAATTAAAGGCTGAAACACTTAAACACTTGGGAATAGGGTTGAGGTCGTGGTGGTAGCACTACTTGAACTTCAGCTATCGATCTTGGTTTTCATTCCGATTGACACATTTGAAAACCGGTTTCCATTCCCAGTGACACATTTGAAAGTCGTTAATTATTTCTAAAACGGGTAGGGGCATGTATTCCCCACTGATCTACCTAAAAAAGAAAAACACTGAACACATATTTCTTCATTGTCTGACTGTAGCTAGTTTTTGGATGTGGCTATTGCAAATGTCTAGCTTGAAATTGAGCCTCAGCTACCGATCTAGGTTTCCATTCCCATTGACACATTTGAAAACTGCTAATTAGTTCTAAAAACAGGTAGGGGCATGTATTCCCCACCGATCTACCTAAAAAAGAAAAAACACTGAACACCTATTTCTTCATTGTCTGACTGTAGCTAGTTTTTGGATGTGGCTATTGCAAATGTCTAGCTTGAAATTGACCTTGCCTCCTACCTTCATCTAGTTCTTTGAACAATGGATAAGCCCCACCATTCTAAACCTGGAGTAGTGGTATAGAGAACTATGGTCACTGTGATACGGTGGAAAGAACTAAATAACACAACTTATGAATATGATTTTTTTTTTTTTCTGGATAATTAAGCGAGGATGATGAGCCCCTACCTATTTTTTTGAAATCTTTAGTGGTTTTTGAATGCATTAGACGAGAATAAAAGCCTAGATCTCATCGAAAGTGCGGTGCTATCACCACAACCCCAACCCCATTCTTGAACTTATTCAGGTATTGTATCCAAAAGAGAGTATATAAAATATCTCGTATTAGCCACACCAGCTAAATGGACTTCAATGACTAAGCATTGCCTTGGCACAGCTAGGCAAGACACAAGGAAGAGGTGAGAACACAGTTGCTGGAATTCGGTGAGTGAATTATTGGTAGAGGGGGATTCTCATGTAGTTCAATGGGCCAAAGAAAAATGATAGATCATATGGCGGTTGATTCCCATATTTGATAACATTAATGCTTTTTTGGTTAGGCATCATCATCCTTGCAAAGCAGGGCACTACCCACTAGACTCTTATAATCAATAAATTATACTTTTGTGCAGCCGGTACTACATCATAATTTTTTTTGTGCAATAAATGAAATGAAATATTAACCAAAAAAAATAATTTTTAAAAAAAAAAAAAGCGATAGGCCCATATGATTCTAGACCTAAGGGTGGCAAAAGATCAGGACTCGACAAGTAGACCTTATCCTGATCTAGGTATAGGTTTAAAATTAGACCCGACGGGTCGAGTTTGGATCCAAATCTTGAACCCGAACATTGTTTGAGTCTGAGTCTGGAGATTTCAAATCCGATCGACTATAGGTTTGTGTCTAGGTCCCATAATATATTTTTTGGGTCCGCGTCCGGGAAACCAACCGGACCCGACTTGACCCATTTCCACGCCAATATAGGCATTTGAGCGCCTATTCATAGCCAAGTTCTCACGTTCATTTCACAACGGATATTGTGAGAAGGAAGCATGGGCAACATCGTCCATAAGCTTATTCCTGCTCTCTATATAAGGCGACCTGAATTTGACCATGCGGTTCGTTTGTTCATCAAGAGCTAGGGTTTCGAAGCTCAGAACTTTGATATCGGGGTCCAGAGAGCCAATTCTTTGATACAAGTCTAGGGTTTTGAAGCTCCGAGAATCGAACATCGATTCAGCTTACTCATTCATCAAATTCTAGGGGTTTTGAGGATCTGAGAATTTATACCCGAGTTCGGAGATTTATTTGTTCCTAGTTTTGAAGCTCTGCGTTTTCGTCAATGGGGAAGAGGAAGGAGCGGCGTATTGCCGCCTTAGCGGCCGGTCGTAGGGTAAAGCTTGACCTTTTTGCGGAACCCTCTGGTATTCCTCGCTCTCTCTTTCTAAGACGTCCTCTCTCTTATATCTTTATCTAGTGCTTTCCCCCATATTAAGCCTCTAATATACTGTTTCCAACTCTCTCTCTCTCTAGTGATGGACCTGATTTCACAAATGTATTATTGAACTATTATTGATTTACTTATTCATGCGATTTTCTGCCTCAATACACGGTTCTGATTCAAGTTGTTGTGTTTAATTGGTTACTTCATGAGGGTTTTCTCTCCATAGGCACTGTGCAGTTTTGAGATTGTTTAACCCAGAAAAGATATTATCTTTATGTGCAAAATTCTCTGCAAAATGTGGTCCGTATTCGAGAAAGTGTTATGGATTTGCTATTCCCGCCCTCATTTTTCTTTCCCGCTCTTCCAGATATTTTTTTGTATACGTACAAATTTCTCTCCTCAGGGTCATTAACCATATCCTTAGGATTATCATCATCAAATATATCTCTGTAGACATGAATCATGATAGCAATGGAGGTTTATGTTATTGAATCTTACTTGATTTATTGATTTGTGCAAGTGTTCTTTATTTCGATGTAAAAATCTAGATTTTGGAAAAGTTACCCAATCAGGAAAATCAAAAGTTTTAGTTTGAAAACTATTCTCATGATTGGGGTTTCAATTTTTCTATACCTGTGAATTATTGATTTCGCCAAGTCACTGGAAGCATTTCTGTACTAAAGTTTGGGTATAATGATAGACAAACTTTAATAATTCAAAGAAGATGCTGCTAAATATCGTTTGCATCCGTCACTGGAAGCATTTCTGAACTAAAGTGTGGATATAATGATAGACAAATTTTAATAATTAAAAAAAGATGCTGCCAAATATCTTTTGCATCTGCACGAGGCCCCCTGTCTTCTGGATTATGTATTCCTGAAATATGTTTTCTAAATTGGTTCATGTGCTAAATATAGGAAGATTACTTTTATTGCTAGGTTGCCCATAAATTAGGTTTCAAATTATTGTATATCCTTGAACTATTTAGAAGGGGTAAACCACTGGTAGTTTTTCCTAGCTCTTTTACAATGTTGGCTAAACTTATACACTCCATCAATGATTCTGCTTAAATTTATTTTTCAGTGTAAAACCCCTTTCTTATATACTGATATACTTCTGAGCCCTGTTTTCTTGTCTGGTTTGGTATGAAAAATTCAAGAAAATGAAAAAGATGTAGTACATGACCAGGTTTTTCGCCTGACTTAATTTGTCGGCCATAAATTTTGGTTTTTTATCGTTTCTTTTTTTTCTTGAAAATAATAAATAAGGAAACATGAGAGTGGAAACAAAACGGATAACAAAAGTTCACTTTGATTTCCTCTGTCTTAAAAATATTATGATTATTATTGTTGTTGCTTGTGCTGCTGCTGCTGTTGTTATTGTTAATAGTATTGCAATGTTATGGTTGTTATTTTTTCCTAACACTTAAAAATAAAATAGTTGGTCTTTTTCCTTGCTCCTTGTAGACTTGCTTTTTGCCCTTTTTGATTTACTATGCTGTATACCATTGGTGTAAGTGAGAGAAGCATTATGCCCAGTAAAACCATTTTTATCTTATAATAATAAGGTTTTTGTGGTAGGGGAAGATGGGGGTTGAGAACATACTTACATTTTACAAAAAATTGTATCCTTAATCATGGCTCGTTCACTCTAGGTTTTGCAACTTCTTTTTTCTTCTTGAAGTGATTTTGGGACAAATGTATTCATAAGTTGGCCAAGGCGTCAATCATTGACAGAGAATGAGGAACTTCTACTTTACTAAGTCCTGGAATAATCTCAACAAAAAGAAAAGGACCCGTTTTCTATGCGGCTAAGCCCGCATATGTAGAAATGTGGGCCTATTAATAAATCTATTTTTGAGATGGATTTTTGGACTTAATTTTTAAGGACATGTAATCTCTAACATGGAGATCATGGATATGAAAAAAGAGTAAATTTTAAAAACTAGAAATAATAATTCTAGTAAGAAGACATTTGGACCATTAGTTTTCATTGTTTTTAGATGGAACACCTACTTGCATCCATTTTTAAGATGTATGCTTTACACTTTTTGGAAGCATATGTAGTCATGCGGTCCAGCCCGCATGAAACAATTTTCCAAAAGAAAAATCTGGATATGCTTGGGACGTATATTGGATTTCTGTATGTGTTTTGATGATTATTGATTTTGTTCTACAGGAGAGATGGTAGGATCCTCTTTAAATGATGAAGCTGGAGTTGTTCATGAACAATCTCATCTTGCTGGGGACCCTAATTCACCATCTTCTTCAGGTGGGTTCCTTCAATATGTTTTCAAGGGACTACTATATAGAGACGATATGCTTACAAGCATTACGATGGTGGAATTTTGGAAATATTATGCAAGAAATTATGTTGTTTCCTCGAGAACATGGTTTTGAATTGTAGGGGTTGGCTGAGATGTTGGCAACATTCAATTGTCAGATCACATTGGGTTGCCACCATGTATTTTGAGTGACTCTCGATGATTTTCTGACAGCACCTATGCATAGTCGGAGGTTTCAGCAGGAAGTTGTTGCCTTCTCGGTTCGTATATTCTAGCTTTGTTTGGTTTATATATCCTAACGTTTTGTATATTTGTGCCAGGTTTGGTGTGATCGAAATAGATGGGGTTGACCCATCTATAATGTGGGGCATGTGCATTTATTCAATGTTGAGACTCTTGTGATTGAATTACAAATAATAATTGGTTTCACTGATTCTATAATGTGTGGTTGCTTTTAATTCCAACTTACCAGTTGATTGTTGTGCTTGCAGGTCATCGCCTGGAAAACCCTTTGTTGTTGCTTGGGCAATACAGTGATGAGGACGTGGATGAGAAAGAAAGTGAGAAAACTACAGAGGCAAATAAGGATATTGGGGAATCTGGGAAAGATGAGGTAGGTGATGCAGTTAATATTGATGTCTTAGTTGTTTGATAGTAGAGAGAGAGTATTGTTTTTGTTGTTTTGTTTTGGATCTCTGTTTTTTCTTTTTCGTAATTGCATACACGTTTATTTTTACTTCTATGTGGATTTATGCCTTCGTATCAGGTTAAGATTGGGGTGTTGGATTATTCTGATGATGTAGCTGGTCTTTATGTTTTTTGCTTGTTTAAATAATAAAACGATTGATGGGCAGAGAATGTGCTCTCTCTCTCTCTCTCATGTCGTTTATCCCTATCTTTTGGCACATGCATATGTATCAAACCTGTATTTGCATTATCTTAAATTGCTCCTGCATATGAATGGTGATTTATCTGTTATGCCCACCATTGTTGGTGTATGGGGAATAACATATTACTTTAAATGACCTGGTGATGTTGCTACTTGCTACTACATGAGTATTTCTTGACGAGGCAGAGATGATGTATTCCTGCCATCCTGTTATGTATACTCATAAATTCTTCTGCATGTGTGCATCTATTCATGCATTGGCCTTTGTGGGGGAGGGTGTTGTATTGACCAGGGAATGTAGTTTGTATCATCATCTGGATGCTTGATGATGTAGATTGACATTGTTCCTCTCTCTCTTTCTCACTATATATCTATCTACTATCTACTTATCTCATGCACACATGCATATTTCCATTCTATGGAACTGTTTGCATTGATTTGCACTATTGGTTTTTCTTCTCTGCAAATTCTGGTATGCGTCCAGCCCATGTTCTTATGGAGCGTGGTTGTGTTTCAGGTTGTGGAAAACCTTGCTGATGAAAAAGATGGTGATCTGGACCCTCAACGTGGGGAAAATGGTGTTGTTCTTGATGATGACAAAGATAACATAAACGCGGCATCAGATGCACTTATTGATCGCTATAATTCAGACGAGAATGATGTATCTGAAAGTGGAAAGATTGACACGTTTGAACGTTCTTCTGGAACTGTTGCACAATCTATCGCTTTTATTGACTCTGGGGCTTCTGGGGCACACAATTTGGAGGAAACTGAATGGAGAAGTGTGTTGGATGACGAGAGCGGTCGGTATTATTACTGGAATGTGAATACTGGGGAAACTGCATGGGAGCTACCTGACTTTCTAGTTCAGAGAAATGATTTGAATGTTTCAACTTTCAGCGATAATATAGGAACAGCTTCTGTGAATTCAAACCAGGAACATAGTGTAGAACCAGGAATTAATGTTACTGAGCATCTTGGGCCTGTTGCAAAACTGCAGACCAATGGGGTAAACATTGAAGATGGGTCACATAATAAGGAAATGGTTGGCAATGAGGTTCATAAACTTGAAGGAAAAGAACATGAGTCTCTGCAAGTTCCTGCCCAGGATGCAGTGGTCATGAAACATTCTTCAGTGAATGAAATGGTTGGCTTGCAACCAAAAAGTGAAGGGAATTCTGAGTTTAAGGAACCTCTAGATGGAGTGGGACGGGTCCATATGGGAATCAACTATGAAACCAAGGATGAACATGAGACTTCCACTGAAGACAATGAATTAAGCATCATTGATCCTGCTGAGCTTGTCAGATTTTGTGAGAAATTGTTACAAAGATTGAAGGCTTTGGATGGGTACCTTGTCTATACACTCACTATACCATTTAGGCTTGTGTATATTGTCAGTTAGTTTAGCATGGTTTTCTTTTAACTACTTAAATTATCATTCATTTATCTTTCGCTATTTAGCCTCTTGCAAATTATCTGTTTCAGGTGTGACAGTGATCATCAAGGACCGAGCAGACGATTGAAACATGTTTTAGAAGTCAAGTTGAGGCTTTCTGATTGCATGGCACTTGCACCTTGTGGATTGACTCTATTGCCATTTTGGTTGCACACTGAAACACAGCTTCAGCAAATCGAAGCTCAATTATCTGAAGATGAAGCATCCTTTTCCAAAGCAGAATGCCCAACCTTGCAAATCTCAGCTAATGAACATGATGATGTCTCACTGCAGAAACAAGAAGTAGAAACTGAAACCGATGGGAGACGCAATGGGACACTCGTTAACACAGTTGACAAATCTTCTCCTCCTTCTGATGCAACTGAAGATTCAGTTCACTTAGAAACACTCCACTATTCTCCTCATCATAATGATGCCTTTGAATCAAAAGATAATCTACCTTCTGGGTCCATTTCTGGATTGGCTTATGAAAGTGGATTGGAGGGAAATTTGGGTATTCTGAATGTAAAGACTACTGAGAGTACCATTGTCTCCTCTTCTCTTCCTTTAATTGAGAAAGGTGGTTTAGAAGAGGTACCTGAGTCTCTGGTTCCAAGGACCGAGGCTAATGTTGGAAGAATCATGACACTGGAGGTGGGTTCTGTGGAAGACGTAGATATGGATGTAGACATGGAGGTTGATGATGGAATCACTACTAATCCTCTAACTGTTGAAAGCGAATCTTTAAAAGAATATTGTGCCTCATCTATGGATCCTGATCACCCAAGCTCCCCGGCATTGGAACCTTCAAATTTTACATACTCTGCGCCTCTTCCTACAGATGAGGAATGGATTCCTCCACCTCCTCCAGATAATGAACTCATTCCTCCTCCACCACCTGATGAGCCAGCTCCACCTTTACCCACATCACCAGCTCATGAAACTGTGGCTCCTTCTCCTCCTTACCCAGTACAATATACATCATACACCGCGCCAACCTTTGAATACTACCCAGCAATCACTGAAACTGCTACTGCTAACTATTATGTTCATCCTGATTCAAGTCAGATTCTTGAAGCCCAAGTACCTTATTATGAATCAGTAGCTAATGCCTATCCAGCTCCCGCTTTAGTATTAAGTAACCCAGTGGAACCTGTTTCTTATTATGGGATTGCAAATGGAATAGTTCAGACTGCACCTATAATTAGCAGCTTCGAGACTTCTGCTTACTATAGTGAACCGAGTCAACTTAGTCAAGTTGGTTATGTTGAGAATTCATGTGCTACTAGTGTTATCCCAGAAGTTGCATCTAGTTCCTCGGTGAACTCAGATGTTGCTGGACATTCTAGCGGTGAAAGGGAGACAAAGTCAGTAAAAGTTGCATCCAGTTTGGAATCCATTCAAGCTACAGTTGCCATTTCACCTAGCGATACGACTGTGGTCGCATCTGCTGCTGTTGCTAAAAATCCTTCTAAAGGTTTGTTTTTATGACACGTCTCTCTCTGAAGTGTATTTCTTTCCTAAATGTAGTATTTGTGTTGGTCTGTTGGTAGCTTGCATTTCGGGCTCCTGCTTCGCTAATCTCAAGTACATGGTTTTTGCAGAGAAAGTGTATTAATTGGGCACAGTATGAAAACTATACTTTATTAATATGAAAACATATTGTATTGGGGTCGACAGTCTAGAGAAACGATGGACAGAGATGAGAGAGTGGAACCCATCAAAATAGTACTCGACTCTATTGTGGGCTCCCACACTCTCCCTCCACCATCGATTTCACTGGAGGTGATGACCGTAATGGACTATGGTCTTCCATTGTCCTTTGGATTATAGTGTACTACTATTTTTAAATTCTTGGGCCTATTAAATTGCTTTGTAAATTTTTATTTGCCGTGTGACGGTGTGTGTGACGGTCTGAGTGATCTGCATCTTCTCTTTTACTTATTGGAAATTGTTTTCTGTGCAGTTGTTCGCGGTAAAAAGCGAACTATTGCTGTTGCACCAACTCTGAGAGCGAACAAGAAGGTCTCTACATTAGTGGATAAGGTGCATAAAATGCCTCTCGACTTCCAAATTACGTGCGTCCGGGGAAAAATGCGATATTTGTTGCTTACTCTTTGGGCAATTAGATATGGTGTAAGCCTTGTTATATTTCTTATTTTGTTGTTTGACATCAGTGGAAGGCCGCTAAGGAGGAGTTGCAAGAAGAAGGTGAGGAAGATGAACTTGAAAATGCTTATGAACTTTTCGAAAAGAAGCGTCAGAAGGAGATAGAGGTATATACCCAATACGGTCATGGATCAAATACGATGATTTATGATGCCTTGCTTGACTTTTGACATTGATCAATGGTCTTCTTTTGTTCAGAAATGGCGTATGAAACAAATTGCTAGTGGAGAAGCTAAGGATAATGCTAATTTTCAGCCTCTGGGTGGTGATTGGTACGACTTCTTTCTACTTAGTTATTTTTAATGGCTTGGTTTATGTATTTAGTCACAGACATTTAAAGGGTTTGTTGAGTTTCAAATTTGTTGGTCTTGGTTTTGTTATAGGAGAGCGAGGGTTAAACGTAAGAGAATGGCTGCAGCAAGTGATGCAGGTCAAACACAGGCCATGGAACCTGAGGCCACATTGACAGAGAAGCAGCTGCAGCCTGATTTGGAGGAGCTTACGAAAAGCCTCCCTTCTGATTGGCAAGTAAGTCTGTGTTTCTCTATTTTTTGCCACTTGTTTTGGAAGGAATTTTTTTTCTTCTGTGGTTTCTTTTCTATTCTTTGTATGATAGTTCTTTATCTTCCCTTTTTATGGCCACTGTTGTCTAGTTGTGGTTCTTAAAGTTAAGATGCAAATGCTTTGAAACTAATGGAAAAAATTGCAGAAACTAACCAAATCTTGAGCTATTGATAAAGGTCTCATCATTATAATCATCATCATCATTTTCTAGCCGACTCCAATTAAAAATGAAGTCAGTTATTCTCCAAAAAAGAAAAATATCCCATTAAAAATCAATTACGATGAACATCGAAAGTAATAACATCATGTGACCTTTATCAACAGGGAGTGTTATAGTGTCCGTATGATGTGGATGCTTGAAGGATGCATAAGCACCTGTCAATGGTTCAAATTGAATGTAGTATCATCCAATGGCCCAAAAAGAATTTTGTAGTATTTTTTTATTTTTATTTGTAAGTGAAATTTACCGTGAATTTGGGGTATAAATATATTTGAATATGGCAAACCCAGTAAAAAATAAAAAAATATTATGAACAAAAAAATTGACCAAAATACCCCTAAAACAATTTAAGAGTATTCTGGTTAACTTCTTTTGTTCAAAAGTTTATTATTATTATTATTATTATTAGGTGCAACATATAAAAATACAATTATACCCTAAATTTTAAATAAATGTCATTTTTAAATAAAAATAGAAAATAAAATACTAAAGCCATTGGATGTGGCCATGTTTAATATGAACCCTTTTGTGGCCTGTGGATGTGGCCTTGTTCAACGTGAACCATTGGAATGGTGCTTGTGGACCCTTCCAGGATCCACATGCTGTGGACGGAGGACTTTTCCTTATCGGTGTAGATGATTGTCAAAGAAACTTGTAAATGAATTAAATTTGCGATTGTCATCGATATTATGTTGATTATTATTTTTTATCTTATTAATTAATAAATGAATTCCAGAGCAAAGAACTTAGTTTTGACTGTGATTCAGTGAGATTTTGAGTTGTGCATCAATTTTTTCCTTTTCAAGCTACTTGATCAATTTTTTTTTTTTTTTTTTTCAGGCTTATTGGGATGAATCTTCAGGGCAGGTTTACTATTGGAACATGGCCACTTCGGAGACCACTTGGACCAGACCAACATAATCCAAAAGCAGGATCCTTGTTGTTCCTTTTTAACTCCGGGGCATGTACAGAGTAAATGCTGCTCATTTTTGAACTGTACAGGAACAGTGGATTTTCATTTTGAGTTGGAAGAGTGTATCATATTCACATCAACAAGACAGCTGTCTTTTTGTCTTTCTATTTTTGGGCATATTTTACATCTTTCTAAAAGTCATGGATTTTCTTGCTCGGATATCCCTTCATCTCGGCGGTGGCCGATAGGTGAAAAATGGTTTTAGCTGGAGCCCTTGGATTTTTTTGGCATGAAATTTTGTCAGACTGTTTGATAATATTAAAAAATTGATTTTCAGTTCTAGATTGAGCAAGCCATGAATCTCAGCTAATTGAATTTAAAAGGAAAGCAATTTTGTGGTTTTATCATTCTACTTGGTTTTTGTCCTTCTACTCCTTTTAACAGGCTTCTCCACCAGGTAAGAGGATACACCTCTATAGTGGTCTGCCCAAGGATCGAAAAAAATGTTCATGTTTCAATTGTCATTATTATTGTTGAAGTCTTTTTCCAACTAATTGAGGATGTTTTGATAGGACAAACCAAATTTAGAAGGGTCGACCACCCAAAACTTTGGAAATGAAATTGCTATGAATTTGCCCTTGTCTCTCTCACCTAAAATTGGAGTGAAAATTGCCGGGCTATGTGGTACTCAAATATTAGTACCTGTGGGAAATATATTCATTTATTTTTTTAGGAGGTTCGTTAGTTATAGTTTGGAAAATGATCTAATGAATCAGGCTTTCTGACAATGCGGTAACTGTTGGTTTTCATAGCACTACTACTCAAGTTCCATTGTTATGTAACCTCCTCAAAAAAAAAAAAAAAAAAAAAATAACTAAAAAATCTACTAATAATAATGATGAGGAGGTTGGGTAGTTCATCGGCAGGAATTGATATTTTTCGGATGCAAGATGCAAATTCTTGGGGGTGTGGTTTTTTTTTTTTTTTTGCAACAATCTCAATAAGGAAAATTTCATTCCTAAGTCTTAAAAGAATTAAACGTTGCAACAATATCAATAAGGAAAATTTCATAAATAAGTCTTAAAAGAATTAAACGTGTTATGGATGACGAGCGGCCATCCATTTTTGCCATGGTTGGATATAAAAAAAATCGATTTTTTCCTTTGATGTTCCCAGTCTTTAGGAATTCAAAATGAATTTTAGAGTCATTTGGTGATTTTAAGGCTGGAGCAAGGGAGCTATACGCTAAAATTGTAGATGTCCCCCTATTTGGACTTTCCCCCTAGCAAATACCCTCAAGTAAAAATGAGATTATTTTTTTGACAAAAATGCCCTTGTTTTTACGTTTTGGGCCTGTTGCCGAATCGCATGGGCATATTGCTAGACCTCTCTTTGCCAGTGCTAGACTGTTCATTTACATTGCCGGACCACCTTTTTGTGTGCGTTATGGGAAAAGTTAAAGTCATGAGTGTTAAAAGAGAGGCATTTTGGTCATAAAAACTATGACTTTTTTTATTGTGGGTTATTTGCCAGAAAATTTGTTTTGGGGTAAAAATTGTAATAAATAGTTTCTTGAGGGATGTTGTCTAAAAAGTCGAAGATGGGGGTATCTTCAATTTTCCCAAAAACAGAAGAAGTTGAAAGATCAATAAAAAAAGAAGAGGAAAGTTTATATAAGGTTGCAACTTTAAAATGTAGTTTTAAAGATGCACTTCAAAAAATCTATCATAAAAACTACATTTTAAAGATGCACTTCAAAAAATCTATCATAAAAAAATGTTTGGAAGTTGGACTCTAATTGATCATCTCGATTTCGAGATGCATGGATATAAAAAGAAAAAAAGGATTTCAAGTCCATGAAATCGTGTATCTTGCAACACATTCTCTGAATAAATCGATTTCAAGATTTTCATGTGTTTATTGATCTACTTGATTTGAACCATTTTAGAATTTAAAATTTTATAATTAGAGATGAAAAATAGATTCTCAAACCATCTTACTAATTTTTTATATCACAATTACATTTATGATGAAATTTAGAGGTGCGCCTCAATTGGATTGTTTAAGGTTACAACCTTATGCAAACCACATGCATAAAAAAATAAAAATAACAAGTTAAAGGAAAAAGTAACCTTAAAATGTAGAATTACATATGCACCTAAAAAATCTATCGAAAAGGTTGTTTTAATGTTGAAAAACCCTCTAATTAATCATCTTGACATTGAAATGTATGAATATGAAAAAAAAAAGTTTTTGAGTCTCACAAATAGTGCATCTTGCAACACATTAGCTAGACCATCCATTTTCAAGATTTTCATATGTTTGTAGATCTACTTGATTTTAACCATTTTTGGAGTTTAAAATTTTCTAATTAGATATGAAAATAGATTTTAAGATAATCTTAAGAATTTTTTACAACAAAATTACATGTAATGATAAAATTTAGATATGCAGCTTAATTGGATTGTTTAAAGTTGCAACCTTATAGAAACCACACCCCCAAAGGCCTAATTTTGCAAAGAGTAGAGAGCTCCTTTTAGTCTATGGTTATGCTACCAAGGCTATCAATCATGATGGTTCGAGTCATAACTTGATGAGTTGACCCAACTTGGGTCCAGGTTCGAGTCTAGCTTTTGAATCCGGTTGCTTGGATATAGGTCTAGCAATATCAAACAGAAAGTCAAGTTTGGTCTGGTCGGACCCAACATATTTGCTATAAAAAACTTACATTTTATATTATAAACAAAAATGCGAACACACATATTTAAATTATGTCTTGACTTGGACATGTCCCAACCATTGGGTTGTTTCGGGCTCAATTGACCCTGACCTGACCAAGCTGCGTCAGGGTCGGGTGTAGGTTCAACATTTTGTCAGGTTGAATCTCTCCTACCCAAATAGAACGCGCTACATACGATCCACAATTTTTTTTTTGTTTTTTTCTGGTTTGTTGTGGACAATGTTCAAAACTTGTATTAATAACGAAAAAAAAATTATAATAAGGAGCCTCTTTCTCTATCCCAATGAAACAAAGACAATAGGGAAAAATAATCCCACCCTTAACAAAGTGTCTGCAATTTTCTCTCTCTTCAAAGGTTCTGCACTGCTTGTTCCTCTGTTGTTCAGAGAAGAAGAGATTCAGACCCGATGAGAGCGAGGGGAGAGATAGAGAGGCGAATTCAATGTTGCTACCAAATGAAAACGGATGGTGGTTTGGAAGAGGCACTCTCTCGCTTTGAAGGTATGCTCAAGTCCTCACTCAAATCCTCTCTTTCAACCTGCAATCTCTTGTTGGGGTCCTTCGAGAGACCAGGCCAGGCTTCCTCTTTCTAGAAAACCATGGTGGCAGCTGGAATTTCACCTGATATTCAAATCTTGCACACATTGTTGAGGTGTTTTGCCAATTCCAGAGGACCCATTTTGAGCTTGGGGTGGTTATTGGTCTCATTCAGAAGCTTGGTTACCCTCTCTCTGTCTTCCTATTGAATATGGTGATGGAAGGACAGTGCAAGGAGGGGCAGTCGGGAGGGCGATGGAGCTCTTCTATGGCATGGAGAAGCACTAGCTTTCACCTGATTTCGTTATATTTAGCACTCTGATCAACGGGCTCTGCAAAGCCCATAAGGTGGAAGAGGCCATGGCTATGCTCAAAGTGATGGGAAAGAAAGGATGTCAACCAAAGGTGGTGACGTATACCGTACCCACGGATGGTCTTTGCAAAGGGGGAATGACAGAAGAGGCAATGCCCTTGTTAGAGGAGATGTATGGCAATGGCTTGAAGCCGGATGTCTTTACATTTAACATTTTGATCAGTGGACTTTGCAAAGCTGATAAGGTGGAAGAAGCCCTGGATTTGTACAAAGAAATGGGGAAGATAGGCTGTCAACCAGATGTTGTCACATATAGCACTCTCATTGATGGCCTTTGCAAGGGTGGGAGAATAGAGGAGGCAATGTATTTGTTAGTGGAGATGTATCACAATGGTTTGATACCAAATGTTGTCAAATATAGTACTCTTATCAATGTGCTATGCAAAATAAATAAGGTGGAAGAAGCCTTGACTTTACTGAGAGAAATTGGGAAGATGGGACGTCAACCAAATGTTGCCATGTATAACACACTCATTAATGGCTTTTGCAAGGGTAGGAGAATAGAGGATGCAATGTCTTTGTTGGGAGAGATGTATCGCAATGAATTGAACCCAAGTGTTGTTACATATAGCACTCTTATCAATGCTCTCTGCAAAATAAATAAGGTAGAAGAAGCCTTGGTTTTAATCAAAGAAATGGGGAAGATGGAATGTCAACCAAATGTTGTCACGTATAACACATTCATTGATGGCCTTTGCAAGGGTGGGAGAATAGAGAATGCAATGTCTTTGTTGGGATAGATGTATCACAATAGCTTGAACCTAGATGTTATCACATATGGCACTCTTATCAATGCGCTATGCAAAATAAATAAGGTAGACAAAGCCCTGGCTTTGTACAAAGAAATGGGAAAGATGGGATGTCAACCAGATGTTGTTACATATAACACTCTCATTAATGGTCTTTGCAAGGGTGGGAGAATAGAGGAGGCAATGTATTTGTTGGTGGAGATGTATCACCATGGCTTGAAACCAAATGTTGTCACATATAACACTCTTATCAATGTGCTATACAAAATAAATAAGGTGGAAGAAGCCTCGGCTTTATTCAGAGAAATGGGGAAGATGGGATGTCAACCAGATGTTGTCACCAATAGCACACTCATTGATGGCCTTTGCAAGGGTGGGAGAATCGAGGATGCAATGTCTTTGTTGGGAGAGATGCCTGACAGCTTGAACCCAAATGTTGTCACATATAACACTCTTATCAATGTGCTCTGCAATAAATAAGGTAGAAGAAGCATTGGCTTTAATTAAAGAAATGGGGAAGATGGGACGTCAACCAAATGTTGTCACGTATAGCACACTCATTGATGGCCTTTGCAAGGGTGGGAGAATAGAGGATGTACTGTCTTTGTTGGGAGAGATGTATAACAATGGCTTGAACCCAAATGTTATCACATATAGCACTCTTATCGATGCGCTATGACAAAATAAATAAGGTAGAAGAAACCTTGGCTTTACTAAGAGAAATGGGGAAGATGGGATGCCAACCAAATGTTGTCACATACAACACACTCACTGATGGCATTTGCATGGGTGGGAGAACAGAGGAAGCAATGTTGTTGTTGGAGGAGATGCATCACAATGGCTTGAAACCAAATGTTGTCACATATAGCACTTTTATCAATACGCTATGCAAAATAACTAAGGTGGAAGAAGCCTTGGATTTATTTAGAGAAATGGGTAAGATGGGATGTCAACCAAATGTTGTCATGTATAACACACTCATTGATGGCCTTTGCAAGGGTGGGAGAATCGAGGATGCAATGTCTTTGTTGGAAGAGATGTATTGCAATGGCTTGAACCCAAATGTTGTCACATATAACACTCTTATCAATGCGCTCTGTAAAATCAATAAGCTAGAAATGGAGAAGATAAGGTGTCAACCAAATGTTGTCATGTATACTACTCCGATAGATGGTCTTTGCCAGGATGGGAGAACAAAAGAGACATTGGCATTGTTTGAAGAGATGCACCACAATGGCCTAAATCCAAATGTTGTCATTTATATTGCCTTTATAAGTATGCTATGTAAAAGAAATAAGGTGAAAGTAAACTTGGCTTTGTATAAAGAAATGGAGAATAAATGATGTCAACCAGATGCCGTCACATATAATACATTGATAAAACATGAACTTACTGGGAGTGTGGTCCCTCGTGGGCGATACTAAGCAAATAACATTTGCTGATACTGAATTGAGCTTTACAAACTAGGCCAGTCGGTTGAGAAAACCTATGTTACTTGAGCATAAAAACTATCCGATAAGGATTCTAATAGGCCATACCTTAATGAGGTCGAAGTATGTCCGGATGAGTGAGCCAAGGGACTGTGTGACCCTTGTGTATGATGGTGGCTTTAAGAGACGGGGGCCAAAGCCTCATCCATGTATCATCACACGACATGCATATATTATAGTCGTTTTGGGAAAGCGAACTACCTTTCAGGGTAAAGCTTATACATGTGCAAGAGATACCCTTATGCACCATAGGATCTGTGGTCGCATCAGGTCCAGTTGACCTTGATATGTCTCTAGGGTAGAACCTAAAACCTACAAACTGGGATTACGACTCCTTGGCTCATCGACCAGACTTTGATGATGCACTAATGAGCCCTGCATGGACTGTGGGTCATGAGAAACACTAGATCGGTTTGATAAAGTAAGTCTGGACCGTAGTCCATAGTTGAAGGTGGAGTGCCATAGTGTTTATTGATTTAATTTCTAGATCATATGGATCATTTTCCAATCTAATGAATTTAATTATGTATGTTTTATGATATATATGATTTTAAAATTATTATTTGAATTTTTCTAGATCTCTAGATATTTTATTTATCAAATTTGGATTTATAAAAACAGAGATATTGGTTTTACATAGATTTAAATATTCAAATAAATTCTAAAATTCTTTTATTGAGTTTTAAAAATATTTAAACTTGCATGGGGGCCCATTGTGTAAATGGGCCTACCATGGCCTAGATAGTGGGCCCATGAGATCCTCTCATGGGTGGCACGCCCCGCCCATTTAGGGGCTTTCTATTTTGTTGTGATAAGAGACTTTGGCTGGAAGGCCAAGTTGTTGTGTGTTTTGGAAAGCTATTGGGTTGAGGAAGCTTTGAATGGATTTTTGAAAAGCATGAGAAGGCTAGTGCATTATTTTGCTATGCACAATATTATATTTGACATTATTTTATTTAATTTTTATTGATGGGAAGATGATTTAGGAAAAAGGGATAAAGGTTTTAGCAACTTCCATGATGTTGATGGCCCATATATAAAATGGAGGGCTTAAATCTCTCACCCCGCAAGTCACCTAAGATCAATGGTTCATATTCAATCTCAAAAGAAGATGCAAGCTATGGAAAACTCTAAGAAACTATAATCCTATTTTTGCACTATAAATAAGAGGATCCCTTGCCCATAAATCTCTACACCAAAATCTCTCTCCTCTCTCTCTTTGGTAACTATAAGAGGCACGTCCCAACCCTAAAAGTTATCTCTCTTTCTCTAGGTTGACTTAAGGGGCACCCCCCACCTAGATCATTTTATCTCTCTCTCTTCTTCCCTTGATGATTTAAAGGGTTGGGTAGTAGTAAGTATATGCTATCTCACTTAAACTAGGTCTTGTGGATTTGTACTTAAGTTTGAGTTTTGTGATCAAGAGGAGTTCATAGTTCTATTGGAAGGGCTTGGCGTAAACTTGCTTTTTTGGTTGAGATTGAAGGTTGATCGTTGACCCTGTGCCATTGGATGGTGGTGACTTGGTGTGGACTATAATAAGCCCGGTTGTGGCATTCTCTTTTTATTTCTTGCTATATTTAATTATATTATCTTTATAGTCCCAAGCATAAGGAGTTGTGGTTATTTTTTTTGATTAAATAAAATTAGTTCAGTGGCATCAAGTTTTAAGATCTTAAATTTGTTGGTTTTATTTTCTTTGAAGCAAGAGTTATTGTAATAAAACTACTTATAAGTGATCTTTGTCAAAAGAAAAAGGGTGAAAATATATATATATATATATATTCTCCGACAAGATCACACTAGTATTTCTTTCAAGGAGAGCAGAGGAAGTGATGTCGTTGTTGGAGGAAATGCATCACAATGGCTTGAACCCAGATGTGTTCACTTATGGCACTCTTATGAGTGTGTTATGCAAAAGAAACAAGGTGGAAGAAGCCTTGGAGTTGCAAAAAGAAATGGGGAAGAGAGGATGTCAACCGGATTTTGTCACTTATAACACACTCATCAATGGTCTTTATGACGATGGGAGAATAGAGGAAGCAATGTCTTTGTTGGCGGATACGTATCATAATGGCTTGAAGCCCGATGTTGTAATGTATGACACTCTTCTAAATGTGCCATGCAAAAGAAATTAGGTGCAAGATGCCTTGGCTCTAGAAATATCAATTGAGAAGATAGGGTATCACCTGAGTCTGTCATGTACAATATCCTGATAGATGGGCTTTTGCAAGGTGGGAGAACCAAGGAGGCAATGTCTTTGTTAGAGGAGATGTATCACAATGGCTTAAACCCAAATGTCATTACATTTTCGGACTTTGGTAGATGGCTTTGAAATACCAACATATTAGAAGATGTGAGGCATACTTGGAGGGAGTCAAACCAGGAAGTGGACGCTTTAGCTAAGGAGGCGGATGCCCAACTAGGCTCTTAGGTTCTTCGTTTTGGATCAGCTTCTTTTTTGGCTGTTGCGTTGATTCCACTTCTATGTAACTCTTAAAAAGATGACTTTTTGATTCTGTGTTTTTTCTCCCCCGGGTTTTCTTTTAGATGGAGCTTCCGCCTTGTGGATGGCCTATGTTTCTCGGTCGGTTGTACTTTCTTCTCCCATATATTAAAGATTAACATTATCAAAAAAAAAAAGAAGATGCCTTGGCATTGCACAAGGAAATGGGGAAGATAGGGTGTCTACCAGATGTCATCACGTTTATTTCCATGACAAATGATCTTTGTGAGGATGGGAGAACAGAAGAGACAATGGCATTGTTAGAATAGATTTTCTACAATGTACTCAACCTGAATGCACATATACCTCTCTTACAAGTATGCTATATGAAAGCCAATGGTGTTGAAGGAGCCTTAGGATTATGCCAAGAACTGAGGAAGTAAGGTTGTCGGCCTGTTATTATCACATTTAACTCTCTCATGGATGATCTTTGCAGGGACAAATAGAGGAGGCGGTGTCTTTGTTGGAAAAGATGAACTCTAATGGTTTAAACCCAAATGTTTCCACGACCCTTATTTTTTGGGTGAATCAGTGCGGAATTGGGCCCCTACCTGTTTTATTAGAAAAGAATGAAATATCGTACAATGGAGATCATTTTAAAACCCTATCAAGGGGGACACAAGCAACATCGTATGAAAGTAGGAGAAGCAAAAAATCTGTTACCTCCATACTGTAGCCTTTGAAAGGGTGATTACCATATATAGCTCTCTTATATATGTCCCATGCAAATCTAAAAATGTGTAACAATCCTTGATCTTTTCAAGGAACTGCGAAAGAGATGTTTCTATCCTATTATTATTACGTATAACAAGCTCATAGATGGGTTCTGCAAGATGCGTAAGGTGGATGAAGCAATGAGTGTCTACCATGAAATGATCAATTTGGAGTTCGAGCCAGATTCCGTTATTTATGGTATCTTAATAAAGGGGCTGAGCAAAACTTGTGAGGTTGAGGCTGCTAAAAGTCTTCTATATGGAATGCAAAAGTTTAGGTTGGTTCCCCTCAGGCTACTTGTATACATTGCTGGATTCATTCTGTAAAAATGGTGATTCAAAGGATGCTATAAGTTTGTTTTGACCAATGTTTTACAAGTTAGGCAAGTTGACTCGGACTTGCCTGTGTTACTCTTGGCTGGTTGCCTGGTCCTAGTACCTGCCAAACTTGGGGGTATGTGATATTATAATTGATTTAATCTTTGATTAAATCAGTTATAAATGACTTGTATTAGCTTTCTTTATGCTTTTTTGGTACTTTTTTTTCTTATTTTTTCTACATTTTCTCATTTATCTTAGAAAATGGTATTTAATCAGTTTTATTTTTTACTTTTGAAAACTTATTCTCGTCTTTTACATACATTTTCTTTTGTTTATTTATTTATTCATTTTTTCTGATTTTAACAAATTTTAGGGTTTCTAAAAACATTCTTTTTTTTGGGCTATTTTTTTTACGGCTCGGACTCAGACGAGTCAGCTTGGACTGGAATTATTAACTCAGCCAGGTCGGAGGCTGAGTTCCCTGGTTGAGCCGAGTAAAAAGACATCTGTTTCAAGTGATAAATGAAGGTTCTTGCAAACCTAATGTTTTCACCTTCAATATCCGTATTGATGGCTCCAGTAAAGCAGTAAGCATCAAGTAGCAAAGGAATTGCATACAGTAAGCATCAAGTAGCAAAGGAATTGCATAAAGATATGATCCAAAGAGGTATCATTCCTAATATGATAACCTATTCTGTAGTAATAGATATGTTTTGCAAGGCAGGACAAATGGATGAGCATAAGGATTGCTCGAGGGAATGATTGCAAAAGGTTATTCACTAGATGCTATGATATAGGGGGGGAGTTCTAAGTTCATGCCATTGATCCATCAAATAGCATGTAAAGGCAATGTACTTGATGAGCAATTCATAGTGACAATCTTGGATTGTCTTTTGTGTGATGGTAGGTTTTCAAAGTGTACAGAATCACTTTCAAAATTAACTTGAGCCAAAGGAAAACCGATATCTCATGCAATTACTTATTAAGGAAACTCCAGAAGTTGCATCCCAAATAGGAGGAGAAACTGTTCAAACATGGCTGACAGGTGCTATTTGTTAGCATTAATGAATTGCTATGGATTGTTTGTGGGTAACCAATTCCGTTGAAAGCTTCTAATCTCCTCTTGGTCTATATTTAAGTTATTATGATTTCAAATCTAGTTTTTGTCGATATAATTAAGATTTCTTTGCCCTCTATTTCTATAATTGTGTGCATAAATGGGGTCCACAAGATGAAAACATGCAAAACTATGGTGTATCAGCTTTTCAAAACTTCTTTGTTATTTTGATAATTCTACTTTTCAAAGGATTTTAAAGTAACCCAACAAGAAATCTTAGATGGGAGATACAGTTGGAAACACAGTAGCAAAACTTTCAAGATTGGCGAGCCTTACCCTTTTCAAGGGATATTAGTTTGCGGGGGAGTCCTTTGAAATGTTTGTTGTAGGTTGCCTAGAAAATAACCATGGACCTAATATTGTCAAACAGGGATGTCGGTGAGGACCTTTCTCCATCGAAAATCCTACTGTTTTTCTCAGCCATATGACCCAGATGGTAGCCGCCACTGATGCCCACAAAAGGATGCTAGCTTTGGGCCAGGGAAAAGGGTGGAGGGAGCTGAAGAGGAGGACCTTCTTTCAAGGTTGGCAAGCCTTGCCCTTTTCATGACAGGTCCGCATTACCCGGGCCTCCCTTTGGAGACCACCAAATCCAGGGCAGACCAAGCTGAACTTTGACGGTTGCTCCTTGGGCAACCCTGGCCCCTCAGGAATTGATGGCTTACTTAGGGACCATGGGTTCATATACTCGCCTCCTTCTCCAAAAGCATGAGACACTAGGACTCCCATACAGCAGAGGCCCTCACTCTCCTTGAAGGCATCAGATTGTTTAGTCCCTTGTGGAGCCTTTAGTTAGTGGTAGGGGGGACTCCAAGAATGTTATATGATGGGGCCTCTTGCTCCTCTCCACGCCCTTGGTCACTTGCCCACATTTTTTATGAAATTGCGCACATTTGCTGGGATATGGATGTCTCTTGGAAGCATCTGGTGCGAGACTAACCAAGAAGCTGACACTCTCGCTAAGGAGGCTACTTCAACAGCGCAGTTTGACCCGAGCCTCTCTACTTGGCTCTTACACTGGGAGGATTTTTCCTACCTAGATTTGATGCCCATTTAGGGGTTGCCTTTTTACTTTCGTATATAGCTCCCAACCTGTGGGAAGTTTATTTTTTTGTAGAGCTCCCAGCATGTGGGAAGCCTATTTTTTCAATCAATTGTACTTCTCTCTACTTAATAGAATAGAACTGTTAACACTTTCAAAAGAAAAAAAATTCTAGCATCTCTTGGTCAATTGATAGAGTCTTAATGATCCAACATTAACAACGTGTATAGTTCTTACTTCTTAGATGCAGCTAAGTCTGGTGTACCAGGTGATCTGAGCATTACATTCCTTCACCATTTGTTGTATATCTCTATGGCTACTTTTGATGAGCATACTCCTCATAATCTTCCTCAGTTACTGACTAACCCCTAGTTCTCTTACAAGAGAGCACATGGCTGCAAGGGCTTTCTGTGACAATTACATTCTCTCACAGGCAAATAGGGCATTACATTTTCTTGGCATTGTATTGGAGTTGTCACTACATATTACTTTTAAAAAGAATACTCGATATTAATTTCCAAACATAAAAAGATAATACTCCCTATTATTTTCCCTCAGATGCTTATCTGGTCTCATTTCTATTGGAGAGTGTGTTTCCAAATCCTTCCACTTTGATGGCTGTGGCTGTAAACAGAAAACCCTTCCTCTATGATGGCTCATATTGATTGAGTGCTGAAACTGGCAGTCCAAGGACCTCTTTTGCCAATCTTGTGCGTACAATATCTAGCTCTTTCACCATTGGCCTACTCGTAGTTGTTAAGATTGGAACGGACTGGTGGCTTGACGGGTTGGACCATCGATTAGTGCCTTGGCCAGTTTTGCCAAAGTAAAAACCATGTTTGGTAAAAACCTGTCAAAACTAGTGTTCGACCAACTTGAAAATTTGGGTTCAACTAGCTCACAAAGTTGGGCAAAGTCTTTATTTATATTCTATAGTTGAAAATCCATATTTATTTTTATATATTAGTATCCAGTCAAACTTGTTCAACCAGCTTTAAGAATGATTTTAATTGGACTAGTCCCCTCCTCGGTTTGGTCGCCAATCTGATCCTAATAACACTGCTTCTACTTGTTATCACAACATTAGAAATATGTCATAATAATTCGACATTATTTTGTGAAGAATATTTTTCAATGCTCTAATTTAAAATATTTTTTAAATAATTTTGTGAAATGATTTTCGAATAATTTTCTCCCCAAATGTCTTTTATGAAATAAGATTTTTATGAGTAAAGTTAATAGTTTTGTAAATTTGGACTAGGTAAGTCTTTTAAAAGAAAAGGACTAGATTTGCTAAATGCCATGGCATATACAGCTTGAGATGCCCATTTGTGTGCTCGGCCGGACATATATGTGATGCATGCACATCTAATTGGTATTTTGTGATACAGAAGAGAACCTAAAAGAGATGTGCCGAAATCCGCCAAGAAAAAGAAAAAGGAAAATAAAGATGGCTATGAATTTGGTAGAATAAAAGTTTGTTTGAAGACTCCAAAAAGATACCAAAAGAAAGAACTACAAATGAAGCTTGGGAGAAATTTATGTAGAGAAAAAGGAAATTTCGAAAACCAAAGTGAGATTTGGCTCAGTGCTTACGAGACTGATAACAAAGCTTATCTTTTCATCACCTCTCATTTAACCTGGGTTGGATGCAGTCGAGTGCCGAAAAATGGAGGAGTAGTGAAATTTGTGTACCAATGAGTTAAAGCATTGCACATAAATGTCGTAACTCATTAAAACAAAATCAGTTACAACACCCATGAAGAAATGAAGCAAAGGAGCAGCACCATTTTATGCGGAAGAAAAGGCAGTGCCGCATCGGCATCCTCAATTGGATGCAGGTAAAACAATGAAAATGAAATTTCAATTTTGAGATGCTCCCTGCTAGAGTGAATATTAGTATCTCCCAAGTGGATAGTTTGTTGTTTCCAATATGTCTGTCTGATTATCCTGAACTATCTTTGCCTCCAGATGTAAATTTGGTGTCCAAGATGGCTACAAATGGGGAACACAGGATATTGTCATTTGAAGGCTACATTATCAACATGCCATAGCAAATATGACAATGGTTTGCACTTGTATTATAGGTATGCTGTCTTCTTTATTGCTGCCAATGATAATGTTACGAGGACTTCTTATTTTGCAGACTGTTTCAGAGATGCATTAGTTACAGTAGTTGGTCCATATTGTTGGCTGACCTCTATGAAAACCTCATCAGTCCTTGCTTTGAACCAGATAAGAATATTGGCTTCATATACAATTTTTATTTTTCTCTTCAGTCTCTGGGGTTTCTCAATTGAGATTGTTTTGGCAAATGTTAGACTCACCAATAGAGTTTTCACTGGTAGCAGTTAATCTCTCTGTGAGTACTCAATGAAGAACACAGTTTATTAGGTTGGTTACAGATATCCCAGTTCTTTACATTTTTGTATTAAAAGTCAGGCATGCTAATTATTTTTTCCTTAATATAGGAGTCAAATGCAATGCAAGAGACATTTGTTGAAAGAAAGAGTTTCTTGTTTCCATCATAACCTGTTTTTTTTGCTTAGAATAAGATGAGCTCTTGCCTGATTTTTTTATGTTGAATAAAATGAGCTCTTGCAAATGCCATTCATGAGTTTGATCCTGATTTATTTTTATTTTGTTTCAATTGTTAACAGCCATCAAGTTGTTCCATAGGAAAAATTGGCATGTGGAATTCTTCAAATTTTGATGGAAATGACTGAATGCAGATTACCAGAAAAAAAGAATTTGTCATCTTCCAGTTTGCAGAAAATTGGTTTTATGAGATCACTCCAGAAAATAGAGGAGATATAGCAAGATAGGAGGCTTGAAAATGGATGGGGAAGAATGGCAGGGCATTAAATCTTCCAACTTAAGCTTCAGGCCATAGGTATTGTATCTAACCCATTCATTACAATAAGTTCCAAATGGGATTCAGGTCGCAACTGAATGCTTGAAGGTAAAAATATGAGAAATGAGAGCTAAGAAAGCAAGTACAAACATGGTTTGATGACTTTCACAGGATGTTCACAAGGAACATAGGTACATTAGATGCAAATCAAGACATAATTGTTGAATGAAATTATGGTTTCACCCTATTGTTGATGTAAAGAGATTCAGAAAGTGTTTTCTTTTATTTTCTTTTTTGGCTTAAGCAGATTCTCGGAGTGAAAGAAGCTGACGGTTTAAAATATCTGGGAGTCAGTCACAGTGATTATCGAGTCCGCGGCGAGTCTCATAGAACTCAAAAGAGTTTCACGACTCAAAATAACTCGTCTAAATTTTTATCAAATTCATCAGTGAACACCCTAGTACCAAACCGATTGAATCTTAAATATGGTTGGCACATAGAGTGCTGATATGTACTCTGGATTTGCCACAAGGTGGGTGGGGGATCAACACTTTGTAAGCATGAATCACATCCGAAATGTGGGGTGGCGCTCCAAGTGCCAAGGTTATTCTGACCTAGAGGCAATTTTGGAAAAATAGAAAAAAAGGGGAAAAAAGAGACGTGCGGAAAATGTAAAAACTAAGTCATAAATTTTAAATGAGATATTTACAAATTTCCTTTTATTTTTACCAAAATATATATATCAAATATAGCAAAAACTAGATTAATAGAATATGGTTATGGTGTCAACCCTAAATAATCAAAAGCGTGCCTCCAAATTTAGTTGATTGATGTAGTTTTAGTATGGGAATTTTTTATAGTGGGCGAAAATATATTTTCAGCCCTAATTGGTGTGTATCTATAAATGCTTTAAGTCTTAAAAATCGACAGTCTAGATATTACATTAAAAGATGCACCGGTTTTAGTAATTGAAAATTTCACTTATTTGGAACCATATATTTAGACGTCAAGATGATCAATTCTACATTGGAGGGTTGATGCCTTATACAAAATACCACGAAAAAGAAATGCCCGATTCTTTCTCTTTAAAAAAAACCCTAAATACCAAGAAAATAGTTTATATAAGGTGTCACCTAAAAAATTCAACTCGTAAGGTTGTTCTAGCATTAAAAAAAAAAAAAACTCTATAATTAATCATCTCAACCTTAAAATGTATGTATCGATTATGAAAAAGATATTTTTAAGTTTTAAAATAAGTGTACCTTATAATATAATAAAGGTGTGGTTTGTATAGAGCCGAGGCTCTATACAATTGAATTAGAGCCCATGTTTTCAATTAAGAAATTTTTTATGATAGCCTTAAAATATATTATCTAGACCGTCTATTTTCTAAATTTTTTAGATCTGTCCTATTTATATTTAGATGTACACCTGATTGATTGTTTGATGGTGACACCTTATACAAACGCACCAAAATACTAAAGCTCGAACTCCATTGTCTGGAGGCGGACCATAACCATAAAAGCCGGTTCAGGAATTCTCTCAGTTAAGTTTGAACATCCCACTGATTCCCTCTCCCCATGCTCCTCGCGTGCAAAGCCCAAAACTCAAAACAGAGAAGATAATAGTTTCTCTCTCTACTCTGGTGAACCCTCCCTCTCTTTCTCTCTAAGCCCAAGCCCAAGCCCCAGCCCAAGCCCTCTCTCTCTAAGCCCAAGCCATCTTATTTGTATTCACAATAGTGCTATATGCGACAATATTTGGTTTCCACCCATTGTGAAACATCTCCTCCAAATAGTATCAAAAAATGTGGTTTCAATAATGAAAATCTTTGTGATAGCCTTAAAATATATTTTTATCTTTAATTATAAAATTTAAAGCTTAAAAAATTGTGTCGATCGAACAAATCTATGAATACTTGAAAATCTTGAAAATTGACGGTCCAAAATGCATTACAAGATGCACTATTTTCAAAACTTGAAATCCATTTTTTTTCTCATGTCCATGCATCTTGATGATCAATTTGAAGATATTTGAGCATCAAAACAACCTCTTATTATGAAATTTTTGAGGTGGGCTCTAATTTGATTGTTTAGAGCCTCAGCTCTATATAAACTTTTTACTGCATTAAAAGATCCACCGTTTTTAGCAATCGAAAATTTCATTTATTTAGAACCATGTATTTAGACGTGAAGATGACCAATTGGAAGGTTTTCTAGCATTGAAACGACTCTTTTTTATGGGTTTTTGAGTAGTCTTGTTTCTAAAGTGGAATACCACAAAAAAAAAAAAAGGGGAAGCCCAACTTGAAAAAAAAAAAAAACCCCCTAAATGCTGAAGAAAAATATATATAAGGTGTCACTTCAAAATTCCAACCTATATTGCTTTTTCTGAATGACTGGTAAAATTTCTGTAAGACTCCAAGGACATGTTTGTTTGGTGGAAGGATCAGCTTGAGTAATGGAAGATGCGCTGCAAATTTTTTTCCCAATTTTGGAACAACCATTAAAAATGGGAGAAGAAATGGAATCCACCTTTTCTATGCCCTTTGGAAGGTTTAGCTTCCAAACAAACAAACCCCAAATCTAGGAGATTTGTGAACTTTTCTTCCTAGCAATTAACCTTAAAAAGAAAATACTAAATTCAAATTACATTATGCTTGTACTAGAGAAAATTAACATCTCAAGATTGAATAGAAACCATCAAATTCTTGAAAGATGATATCCAAGTGTCGATGAACAAAATTCAAAATCAACTTTAAAATAAATAAATAAACAAACAAGACACCAAGTTCTGCTAAGGTGGATCGCAAAATTTCAAATCGAAAAAATCCTCCGAAGTAACGCTTTCACCCTAGAGTGTAAGTTACAGCTCCCAAGAGAGCATGGTATACACACTCCTAATAAACTGGTTTGTTTGCACCATCGTCGTCAAAACCTTTTTTCAACTAATTAGAATTGACTTCACAAATCCTAGTCCGACATTTTACTCTATTAAAGGTCGTACTTTTAGGATGCGTTTATTTTTCTTAAATATATTGTTTGGAAAGTTCAATGTTTTGTTCTGAAAAGTTTAAATAAGTTCTAAGTACTGTGCTTGATAACCTGCTGAAATATTAAGAAAGTTATAAGTACTGTGTTTGATAACATGTACATAGTAGCCATATAAATAAAAATATATAACATATAATATAGTATAATATAATATATTTTATTAATGTATATTTATATCATATATAACATATAATATAATATTTATTATAATGCAATTTAAGATATTTATATATTATATATAGTATAATATAAGATATTTGTATCTTATGCATATAATATTATATTAATATTTATTACATATAATATAAATATAT
>NW_006500340.1:2724133-2744176 GCF_000471905.2 Amborella trichopoda | reverse complement strand
ACTTTACTCAAGCCTAAAAGGTGGGAACTTCAACAATAAAAGGAAGTTCTCAAATTATCTTCCACTTTTTATCAAACACATATCAACATGAACAACAATAGGTAAAGTTCCTTCTTCCTCTTCTAACTTCTTATTATCAAACACGTCCTAAAAGTACTCTGAATTTGGTTTTGATTGGGAACAATACATCATTTCTATAGAATTATTTGGCATTTATTAATGGGAATGCTTGTGCTTTTCTTATTTTACTTCGTTGCTGGTGGGAGCAACATATATTGGATGAAGTTTCTATAAAGCTTCATCTTAAATCCTCATCACTTTCGGCAATATAAATCCTCAAGATGCTCTAAAATCAATTTTCAACACCGATAATAAACTTTGAAACTAAAAACGTAGTACAGATTTTGTGGATATATGAACATTTATTTTTATGGTGAAATGGACGGCCTAGATGGACAATTGTTTCATACGGGCTGGACTGCATTTCTACATATGCAATCTAAAAAGTGTAAAGCATCCATTTTAAAGATGGATGCAAGTAGGTGTTCCATTTAAAAACAATGGAAACTAACCATCCAAATGTGTTCTAAATAAAATTATTATTTTTAATTTTTAAAGTTATATTTATTTTTTCATATTCATGATCTCTATGTTAGAGATTACATATTATTACAAATTAAGACTTAAAATCCATTTCAAAAATAAATTTATTAAGAGTCCCACATTTCTACATATGCGGGTTTGGCTGCATAGAAACCGGATCCGGTCTAAATAATTTTGTTATAATATACACTATATTTAGAACTTGAAATCTTAATTTGTTATAATGTAAACTATAAACTATATTTAGAATTTGAAATCCATTTTTTTTTCAACTATCCATGTAAATATTATGTTCAGATGTCTAGCACGGCCCACTGATTGATTTGACGGTGGCAGAGAGAGAGAGGAAGTGAACCTACCACTCCGATTATTCTGTGGACAATTTGCAAACACCCTTCCGAAATATATCAACCAAACAACTAACCAGAATATATCATATATAACACTGGACACCTACCAAACACCTACATAATATTATACAGAAGGATAAAATTTGTTTCAGGTGTCATGGAAGTAAGTTAGTACCTCAAAATCCTCCAGTTGGTAAATTCTTTAAGAGTACCTTGACATTGAGATGTATAGACACAAAGAAAAGAAGAATTCAAGTCTTAAAAATAATGCACATTTAGCATGTCATCTGACCATCTATTTTCAATATTTTTGAATATTTATAATTCTACTTGATTAGTATTATATTTATAATTTTAATTTCATAATTTGGGATGGAAATATACTTTCAAGCCATCATAAAATTTCTTATACTAAAACTACATATCCAAACATGCTCTAAGGAGGTGGGAACTTCAGGGTAGGATACCTCTCTTTTTAGTCCCGCTCTCATTCTTCTCTCTCTCTATTAGAGAAAACATAATAAATTATTGGGTCCATTCAGGCATTGAACAATAATTTCCAAGATATTCTTCCCTAAAAATGAGGCATCAGTTATTTTTATAATTGGTGTCCAAATTGGGAGAAATCTTTCTGAAATTCCCTTTTTACTTCATTTTTGGGAAAAAAGTGTTTTAACTACTAGTGCAGTTTGTTTAAGGTCATAATTTTATTTATAAAATAACATTGTGATGTTTTATACCATCTATTTTATTTGAATGGTGTAATTTTGACATATCTTTTAAGACAATATCAATACATAATATATCTTTTAAAAAGTATCTAATTTATACTATCTAAATAAAATGGATGGTGTAGATTGATGCAACCTTATTTCTACAAATAAGGTTACAATCTTATATAAAAATTTTAACTAAATAAGTTAATTTTTTTTTTTTTCTTGAAAATGAATCTCCTTCAACCCCAATCATCTCTCTGCCCCCTTAACCCCTTCTATCCCTGCAACCCCCAATAATCTCTCTCCTTAGAAATTTACAGATTTCTTTTTCCAGGCAGCCGACCGGCTCTTAATTTAAATCCAAAAATGATTTACTTAACAAGAGAGAGATCAATTAGTTCAGCCAAAAAAGAAAAGTACCCAAAAAAAAAAGAAAAAGAAAAATTAACCGTATAAAGCACGCCAATCCTCTTTGGAAGCATTTGCCTTCTCTACCCTATCATCCTCAACACATTCTTTGCTAAAGCTCAGACCAACCCGGCTCGCCAAGAACTCTCCAAGCTCAGATAATACCTGAGGAACAAAACCATCAGTTCAGTAAATTTTTTTGCCTTTTCCAAGTGGGGTAGATGCCTAAGTTGAAAGCTTGTCCATTTAAGAAACTACTTCAAATAAAATCTCAATATTCTAATAATTCCATAAAAGACCATGAATCACGAGATGAAATTATAAAGATGGAATTATTATCAAGATAAATTGATCAAACTTGGAACAAAAGGTCGAAATGTTGGGCGTTAAAACCTGGAATCGATATAAATCCCTGTGTTCGCTCAATTCTGAAAATTCTACAAAATATCACGAAAAATGAAAAAACCCAAATGGAACTGAAATTGAGATATACTGATAAAAAATGGGAATGGATGGGCGCTCAAGATTGTTTAAAGCAATGATTAAAAAATTGCATATCCAGATTGGGAATCATCCATAACTGTCCCGGTTTTAGAACAACAATCTATTAAAGATATAGTAATTAATATATACTCTTTATAACCAAAAACTTGAATGACCGACCATATGTAAAAGGTCACAAGTTGCTAATGACCCGGCCGATCAAAGCAATCAAAGCGATTTCAAAATTGTTCTATGCTTCTCAAGATATATTTCTGTATAGGTAATGCACTAGTTATCTTTTCGAAAAGGTTGGGATCTTTCTCTTGATTCCATTGTAAACTACAGTTATTTTATTAAAAGACAACATAAATTGTTGGGTTTATGTGGCTTTTAAAGGCCTTATGAGAGCTTGTATGAGCATTGTACATAGTGAAACATAAACTCAGTGGGAGTGTGGGTCACGACCCTGCCCCCGAGCCCTAAACCGTACGAGACATTCCATCTCATTTGCGTGATTGTAGAGAGAAAGTGTTAGTCTCTGAACTGAAGGCGGGTAGTTGTGTTGTGTTCGGGTGGTCGAAGCTTGAAGTCTGAAGAGCCGTCTTCCGAAGCTCCCTATAGTATGTTTTTGGTGGTCTTACCACTGTGACGGTTACTTTACACCTTGTATTTTTTGGCCATTAGTGCCTTGAAGAAATTGTAAGAACTTTTGGATACCTAATGTAATGGAAATGATTGTTCTTTTGGAATGATATCAGTCTTTATGTGTAGATTTTAGTTTTACTTTCATAGTTTGCTCTTGATTTCGCGTTTTTATACGATTGAGTCACTCCTACCTGAGTGATGTTCGCCACCTCACGTCGCGGTCCTGCACCCTGCTGCTGCAGGCTCGTATGGTTTAGGGCTCGGGGGAGGGGTCGTGACAGTATGGTCCTCTTATGGACCATACTAGGCACATGCAATTTGCCGATACTCGGACTAGGCTCGACATGCTAGGCCAGCCAGCCGAGTTGGAAAAACCTAAGGCACCTGGACATAGAGATGAAACCAATGAAGGTATAGTACGTTAGCCCTTGATGAAGTCGGAGTATGCCTGGATGAGAACCGAGGGACTGTGTGACCCTTGTGTGTGATGAATAATCTATAAAGACAGGTCATCACATGGCATGTACATAGGTAACTGTACTGATATAGTAATTCACCATTAAAGATGAAGCGTGTACATATGCGAGAGATTACCCCTATGAACCATAGAGTCATGGTTGCATCATGGTCTGACGGATCATGGTTTGTCTCTAGGGAGAACCTAAAATCCACATACTGGGATTACGTCTCTTAGCCCATTGATTGACTTTGGCGATCCAATCATGAGCCCCTGCAGTGGACTGTGGGTCATGGGAACTATTGGGTCAGTTTGAGAAAGCAAGTGTGGATCGTGGTCCACAGTTGAAGGTAGAGTGCTCCTATGCGTTGATTAAATCCTAGACTTATTCGGATCAGATTCCCATCAAAATTCATTTAATTTAATTAATTTTATATTATTTTATTTTTACAATATTTATTTGAATTTTTATGAATCTTCTGATATTTTAATTTTGTCATTCGGATATACAAATCAAGAGAAATTCATGTCTAAAGTTTTATATAAACTAAGAGGTTTGAAAAATCTAAAAATCAATTTTTTATTGTTTCTAAAATATGTGGGACCCTTTATAATTATTGGAGGCCCATTTAAATCACATGGAATAATTGGGTGGGGTTATGGGTGGCCAACAAAGGGTGGCACACCCCACCCATAGGGGATTGCCTTTTCTTACTAAAAATTGTGATGGGCATCTCATGCTAGTTGGCTTTCCTTTTGTGGAGAGAAGCCTACTTGCAATAAAAGAATGAAATATGTGGTTTTAGAAAATCTTGAGAATCAAGAAGCTTTGACTGAGAAATAAATAATGAACATTTACTATTAGAGAAAGTAAAGAAATATTTTTCTTATGAAACTTATTTGATAAGAATAAGTTTAAAAAAGGGAGGATAAGGTTCTAACACCTTCCTTAGCATCTTGATGGTAAATCTAGGGAGTGGATGGCTCACATCTCTCACCCCATAAGTTTCTTTAGATTGACGGTCAAGATTTGCTCCTACGATTTTATGGCAAACCCTAATATATAAAAAATTTATAAAAAGGATTATTCTCCTCCCTTGTCTCTACACCTCTTACTTATTCTCTCTTCTCTCTCTAAAATAGAATCTCTCTCTCTCTCTCTCTCTCCAAGAAACCTAAGGGGCACGCCCCACCTTAGCCTACCTCTCTCTCTCTCTCACACAAACTATCCTAACGGGGGCACGCCCAAGCTAGGCTAGGATAAGCTTGAATCTCTCTCATGGGTTCTAAATCAAGATAGGTTTTGGTTATGTGATTTTGTGGGTAGCAAAAGGATCATCCCTAGCTAGTAGTTTTCTCCCTCATTTCTTGATTTCCATCTCTCATAAGGATCAAGCCAAGGGGCTTGAATTAGGCCTATTGAGGCTTAAGGTGGGTGGTTCTAGATCCGGATCCATGTGCATTGCTTGGGTTTTTGCCATAAGAAGGAGAAATCAAGTGACCGATCAAAGATCCCGAGCACCATCGGAAGGAGGAGATTCGGCGTGGGGTGTACCCCCGGTTGAGGTAATCTCCGGCACCCACTTTTGTTTCTTCCATATTTATTTATTATATCTTTTATTCTCGAGCATAGGTTGTCTTTTCTTTGTTATTGAAAAAAAGGGTTTGAATGGCTTCAAATTCTTGAGATCCTATTGTATTATTTTATTTTATTTTATTTGAAGTTATTATATTGTAAAAGGACTACTTGTAAGTGATCTAGACTGTGAAGAAAAGAAAAAGAATTGAAAAAAAAGGAAAAAATTATTATACACTCCAGCTAAATTACACGTGTCCTTTTATTGGTATCAGAGCTATCGATACTTGTTCCCATTAGTGGTATTTTCTCTTTATTTGAGTCTAGATCTAGCTTAGGAATGAGATATAAGAAAGCTAATGGCCTTTGTGGTCAAGTAATATACCTCCGGTTAAGAATTATTGGAATATTCAAACACCAAAAAATGCACTCTGCAGAATGGGTATTCTGTACTATTTTGGAGTAGTGATATGAAGAAGATAATGAGTTATTTTTATATTGCATACTTCAATGATATTATGTGTTTTTGAGAGTAGAATCCACCTGCAAAATTTCAGTGGGAGATCCTGGGGGAATTGAGAGTTATGGCCTCATCAATGAAGGGTGTCAATTCTGACATTGCAAAACTCAGGCACTGTCTATTGAGTTCCATGAATTTTTCCACCAATCATGTGATTTTATTTTTAGCTAAAATTTGATTGTAAGTCATCAAATTGAGCCTACTTTCAAACAAAAATAGTTTCATGAACATAATCCTTATGGTTTGAAAGATATAATCATTTTATTGAAAAGTGCACAAATACTGTTTTCTTCAACGAAAATTGTTTCAATGCTTGAAAGTCATGATTTTATTTCCATTATTAACATAATGTTTTAAGGCCCACACCAAGTTTTTAGATTTCCATTTTGAGTCTAGTTTCTAATAAAATTTATTTGAGAGAGAAATATCTATGGGAAGAGAGGAATAAAAAAAATTTATTGAAGAGAGGTCATCCTGAATTTTCAGTAGTTTGGTGTGCTCTTCATTGAGACATGAATAATCATATTTATCAAGCCTACTTAACAGAGTGATATGAGGCTTGTGGAAACATATATGTTACAATTTTGTGTCTACTTTCAAACAAAATTGATTTTAAAGGGAAACTCCATGAGGGTAGGGAGAAAATACATTTTTACTAGATAGTGTTCATCCTGAAATTCTACAGTATGATTTATTTTGTGATATGAATGTCACTTATTTATTTATCTAAAGAAAAATATTATTTGGAATTCACACCAAGATTTTATGCTTTGGCTTTGAGTCTAATTTTCAAAAGAAAAGATTCTAGGAAGAAATCCTTTGTGAATTGAGAGAAACTAATATTTTATTGAGAGGTACGCAACTTGATTTTCTGCTGAGAAAATTGTATGGTAACGAGATTGTCACTAAATCATAGACCCACTAAATGGTGTGATTTAGCAATGGAACTAAGCACTATTTTATATTTTTTAGTCTATTTCAATACTCAAAAGGATTCAAAGATAAACTCTTTATGAGTTGAGAGATATCATGGTTTTATCATGGGTTGCTTATGTTCTATTTTGCAATAAATTAAAAGATGTGGTATGTTAAAGCACATCTTTGGATTCCTCGTAATGGAGATCTTTTTAGGGCTCATTTAAAAGTTTTATAGTGCGCCATGAGTATGGATTATAATAATAAAACTTCAGAGAGAAATTATACAAAGTTGGTGAGATATGACACTCTATGTTAAGAATGTTCGATCTGGGAATAGCAAAAAGAAGAAGAAAACAATACCTATAAAAACATATTGGTTTCTTCAAAATGAATGGATATATAGAGAGACTTGGTGACAACATAGAAACACTAAAGATCAGTGCGAGAATCAAATTTGTGGTATTTGGAATGATGGGATGAAAAAGAGTCTCTCTTCACTATGTGAAAAAGGAAGAATCCAAGTACCGAAAAGATGGACACTTCGTGACATGTGAAACCGATGACCAATAAATTATCCATCAGTTGCGTGCTCTTCCAAGATTACAAAAGCTGGTCAACAAAAAAAAGCAAACAATCAAGAAAGCCAAGGTACAGCACTACATGGTTTTAAGGTATGAAATCTATCTCAATTTACATGGTAAGATCATATAGGGAAAGAGGATTCAATAACCTTTTATTTTATGTTTTATACACTTTTTTGGCTATATTTTGGCTATTTGTTTTTTTATGGCATATATTGACATTAAGTGATAGGTGCTAACAAATCTGAAAGAGCCAGTTCATGGATACCTTGTGTTTTTGGGCCTCCTTGTGCTTGATCATGAACTACTTAAGGTAGTGATACACATGGAAATACGATTTGATCAAGGGCTTTGAGCCTAAGTACGAAACACGAGAGATGGGTTTAGCTCATTCAAATATGTAAGCATGAAGGGAGTGTTCTGATGGAACTTCGTCTAAGTGACCATCGTCCCTCTAATGTCTAGTTTTATGATGAGTTGCATGTGATGATGATCGTTTGATAAAGTCTCTATAATTGCCAATAAGAAATATTTTGTCAAGATTTTGATAACTATTCTTTAGTCAAGTTTTATTTTGGATAAAATTATAGGATAGTCTTTATGATTTGTTTTTGTGGCCATAAACTTGACTTGGTAGAACTTAAAAGTAAATGCGGTAAAATGATTTTTGGCACGTATTAAAATTGAATTGGATGAGTTAAGAAAAACCTAAGTCTATTAATATGGTTTTGAGAAAACCCACAGTCTTGCAAGGTCCACTAAGTCTTTATGAAAAATCATTCTACACCGCCATACTATTATCTAACTATTGCTTGTGCATGTATATATACCAAGTCAAAAGCCTTTTGATTAAAGAGAAAAATATTGTCTTGAAGGTATTTATAAACTTGAAAGAAAACTGTCATTTATTCATGCACTAGTTTTTAAATACCCAAATGCCTTGACCCATGTTTTTTTTTAGTTATTTAAAATCCTCGATTACCTAAGACCTTGAACCATAGGGAATGTTGTAGGAATGCCATCTTGCTAGGCTTCCTTGACACATGTTGTGTTAATTAGATAACTTGGTTTGTATGAATTTACTACCAAGAAGACTGGTATGGATGAACCTTTGTGGTTCACATAGGTTTTGCATATTGTGAAACCAATTGGTATTGAATTACTTATTGCATAAGACTTGTTATACTACCTCTTGATATAGGCATAAGAATGCTAAGAATGTATATGTTATATGTGCAATAATTGAGTGGGAGCTGCTACAATCCCACAATTCTTTTTAGTTGCTTGGATATTCAGATATACATGTACTCTATCATGAAAGATCCAGATGAACTCAATATTCCAGTGGGAGCACCTGCTTGTGTTTGATGGGCGAGCTAGAACAACAAATTGTTGTTCACCCATAGAACCCGGATGCGTGGCGCTAGTTGTATGGCTACAGAAGGGAGCAACTTGATTGAATAATTGCTTTAAGCCCATGAAGATACGACCCCATGCAATGAGGGTACGTGATGATCTTCTGCGACAACAGGTTCATGATTCGCGATGCGACATGAAAGATGGACTATGACCATGTTCGGGATGAGATCCGAGCAGCAAAGAGAAAAAGGCGCTGCCTCCCTAAATCTTTTGTGAAATGATTGATGGCGAAAGCTATGATTAAATGTAATAAGAAAGAAAAAGTAAAAATGCTTGAGAGAGATATTGTAATTGGGGAATGAGAACGTGAGAAAGAGATATTGTAAGGCCTCCAAAGGTCAAGTGGGAGATGTTGGATTTATATGGCCTTCAAAGGCCTTATGCGAGCTTGTATGAGCGTTGTATATAGTGAAACATAAACTCAGTAGGAGTGTAGTCCTCTTGTGAACCATACTAGGCAAATGCAATTTGCCGATACTTGGACTAAGCTCGACGTGTTAGGCCAGCCGAGTTGGAAAAACCCAAGGTACATGGGCATAGAGATGAAACCGATGAGGGTTTAGTGGGTTAGCCCTTACTGAGGTCAGAGCATACCCGGATGAGAGTCGAGGGACTGTGTGACCCTTGTGTGTGATGAATAGTCTATAAAGACAGGACTAAAACCTCATCATTGTCTCATCACAGAGCATGTACATAGATAATTGTACTGATATAGTAAGTCCCCATTACAGATGAAGCATGTACATATGCGAGAGATTACCTCTATGCACCATAGAATCATTGTTGCATCATGGTCTGGCGGATCATGATTTGTCTCTAAGGGAGAACCTGAAATCCACGGACTGGGATAACGTCCCTTAGCCCATTGATTGACATTGGCGATCCAATCATGAGCCTCTGCAGTGGACTGTGGGTCTTTGGAACTGCTGGGTCAGTTTGAGAAAGCTAGTGTGGATCGTGGTCCACAGTTGAAGGTAGAGTGCTCCTATGCGCTGGCTAATCCTAGACCTATTCGGATCCAATTCTCATCAAAATTAATTTAATTTAATTAATTCTATGTTATTTTATTTTTAGAATGTTTAGTTGAATTTTTATGAATCTTTTGATATTTTAATTTTGTCATTTGGATTTATAAATCAAGAGAAATTCATTTTTAAAGATTTGAAAAATCTAAAAGTCAATTTTTTATTGTTTCTAAAATATGTGGGACCCTTCATAATTATTGGAGGTCCATTTAAATCACATGGGATAATTGGGTGGGGCTCATGAGTGGCCACCAAAGTGTGGTATGCTCCACCCATAGGGGATTGTCTTTTCTTGCTAAAAATTGTGAGAGACATCTCATGCTAGATAGCTTTCCTTTTGTGGGGAGAAGCCTACTTGCAATAAAGGAATAAAATATGTGGTTTTGGAAAATCTTGAGAATCAAGAAGGTTTAATTGAGAAATAAGGAATGAATATTGACTATTATAGAAAGTAAAGAAATATTTTCTTTATTTAACTTATTTGATGGGAATAAGTTAAGGAAGGGGAGGATAAGGTTCTAGCACCTTCCTTAGCATCTTGATGGTGGATTGAGGGAATGGATGATTCACATCTCCACCCCACAAGTCTCCTTAGATTGACGGTCAAGATTTGCTCCTACGATTTTATGGCAAACCCTAATGCATAAAAAATCTATAAAAGGGATCATTCTCCTCCCTTGTCTCTACTATCTTATCTCTCTAAAATAGAATCTCTCTCTCTCTAGCCTCTCTAAGGAGCACGCCCCACATAGGTTACTCTCTCTCTCTCTCCAAGAATCCTAAGGGGTCACACCCCACCTCAGCCTACCTCTCTCTCTCTCTCTCTCACAAACTATCCTAAGGGGGGTACGCCCAAGCTAGGCTAGGTTAAGCTTGAATCTCTCTCATGGGTTCTAAATCAAACTAGGTTTTGATTATGTGATTTTGTAGGCAGCAAAAGGATCATCCCTAGCTAGTAGTTTTCTCCCTCCTTTCTTGATTTCTATTTCTCATAAGGATCAAGCCAAAGGGCTTGAATTAGGCTTAAGCATTGAGGCTTTAGGTGGGTGGTTCTAGATTGGGATCCATGTGCATTATTTGGATTTTTGCCATAAAAATAAGAAATCAAGAGACCGATCAAAGATCTCGAGCACCATCGAAAGGAGGAGACTCGGCGAGGGGTGTACTAAGCCCGGTTGAGGTAATCTCCGGTACTATCTTTTGTTTCTTCCATATTTATTTATTATATCTTTTATTCCCGAGCATAGGTTGTCTTTTCTTTGTTATTGAAAAAAACGTTTTGAATAGCTTCAAGTTCTTGAGATCCTTCGTATTCTTTTTTTTATTTTACTTGAAGTTATTATATTGTAAAATGACTACTTGTAAGTGATCTAGACTATGAAGAAAAGAAAAAGAATTGAACAAGAAAGGAAAAACAATTATTATATACTCCGGCTAGGTCACACGTGTCCTTTCATAAACACATTAATAATAATAACAATAATGATAATGATGATGATTATGATAACGACATAATACATTATCAGAAAAATAGTAGTTGCAATGATTCTAATGAAAAAGACAACACCACTAACACTGCCAACAAGAAAGAGGATGACAAATAGATGAAAAGGCCGTGGCAAGGTCGTAAATACCTCACGCTCCTGTTTTGCTGCCGTATTGGATCCACTAGTTGGTGCAACAAGAAACACAGTTTCCAGTCTCAAAACACGCACAAATTGAAGGAGACAAGCCAGTATCTCATCGTGAATTGGCAATGTGCTTGGTGGTTTAGGTAACCCATCAACCATTGAAGCAATGGAGTCAGTGTCCGGCCCAATTTTAATACCATAGAGAGGGAAATTCCTACTGATTTTCCCTAGATTTCTGACCTTCTGCTCCAGTTTCGATGATGATACAATGTAGGGAAGCATGAGCAAAGGCCTATTGGTACCGGACTCTTGTGTGATGGATTTCAGAACTTCATTCACAGCACAGCCAGCAATTGGGGGCTCATAGTTTTGCATGAGCAATATGGTAACCTTTGAAAGGAAGAATAAACAATAATTAACAAGTATTTTGGATGCTGAGTTTTCTCTGAAGATTGGTTTATTCAGTGAAGAAGCATGGTGTTTATAAAGGATAACATCAAGGAAAAACTTGAAACTGATGCCCATGTCAAGGATATCATCCATGTTGGGACTTGGGATTATTTCAGAAACAATTCAGGATGCCATTAAGCAATAGATTGCAGTTTTCTGACTCTCCCTCCATCGCCATCCATCATCTCATAGGATGAGTTTCAAGAACCCAATCCATAAAATAATATACTTATTCATACTCTTCCTTCTTTTCTTTAATTTTTTGACACCATAATAAAAATGACTCTCATTTTTTCCATTCAAGGCCTATGATATTAACCAGTCCATTTGATCAGCGATAGGATGTTGAATTGGCAATCTATCAAAAATACAGCACTTGAATGAATTACACATACAAAATGGATTTACCATGGGAGCAAACAGTCAAATTGTGAATAGTCAAAATCTTCCTAGTAACTGCTTAACATTAAAAAGGGAATTGTACCTGGGTTGCACCTTGGGCATCAACAAAGTCAATGATATTGCCTGAAGCCTTAGTATCATGTATTCCATACCTCTCCAATGACAGATCAAATGACGATTTTCTATAGATCAAGGAGCATAATAGATAAAAGTGTACAAGATGGTTATGGGAAGAAGAAAAAAAACTCGGGAGTTCAAGATGGTAGAGTGATGATTGTGAAAGAACAAAACCCATGGTAATTAGTCGCCATGAAGCACTCAACATGCCACAATCCATTGACAACAATGTTCATATCCATATGAAAATGAACAAACATTCCATATGCTCATATCCATATGAAATTGAACAAACATTCAATACTGTGAACTTGGACACATATTGGCATCTACTTGTAAGTAAACTACATAGAATAATCTCAACTTCAAAAGGAAAAGAAAAAAAAAAAAAGAGTTCCCGATGTTATCAAAGTTTTCATCTCTAAGCATAAAAATATCACTCTACATTTTCTTTTCCGATCGATAAAGATCAAATTTAAGAATATGTAACATGAGAGTAAACAAAGGATACATTGTACGGTGACTGTTGTATGTGATACATATTAGATATTTAAATCATAGTTGCTGGAACCTTGTAGGAAAGGTCACAAACTCGCTCCGGAACCTCGATTCCGTGGTTCCAGCTAGAAATCTTGGATGGAACGCGGATCCTTATATTGAGATCCGTGTTCCCAACAAGTTCGAACCGCGGTTCTCAAGTGTATGACACAATGCATATAATTTTTTCTCTATTTGGTACTGATTCACATGCAATGATTCAGTTTTGTGCCCAATAGTACTGCGAACCCACACATCATTCTTGATCCCTTAAAACTTACTATTGCGATTCCTTCCCCATGGAATCGCGCTTCCCTGTGACAAAGATCGTGCTCCCTTAACATAGGATCGTACAGACGACGATCCCAACCACAAGGAGCTTCCAACAATCTATGGTTCCGCGGGCCCGACCTCGCTCCCGGTCCAGGGAACGCACCCGTACCCGACAACTATGATTTAAAAAAATTACTTCAACAGTCAGGTTATCATAACATTTCTTGCTATACTGTTTAGAACGAAAACATTCATCGGCATACTCCACCATGACAAACAATATGACAAGTCTACAAACCATTAAACCTAAACGATCCATTATAAAATGCTGTTTCCATAATACACGTATGATACATTATTTCTAAAAGCTCATGAATTCTAGTGCAATACCAGCTTTCCATTACTATTAATCAGTATCAATGTCACAAATCAGGGTGTAACCAAAAATAAAATTTTATGCCATCAAAGACCATAAGCAATGATTTAAAACTGGTTGAGTCCGGAAAGCTGCCTGAGCCTGGACCAAAAAACTTGGGAACAGGCCGACTCTAGTTCCCAAGATATGTTAATTTTTTCTGGCTCGCCTAGTCTCTGAAGACTCGGACCTGATGAGTTTCATGAATCAGGCTACCAGGTCTCCACCCAAGTCCTTGGTTTAAAACACCGCTAGAAAGTTTCAAACACTACATTTTTATGTGCTATTCAAGCCCATGCAAGGCGAACCTCTGCAAATTAAAGAACGCATTACCTTCCATGTTTTGCTCCTCATATCACTCCAAATAGATCATGAATAAACCTTCAGTTCAATTCCACCCCTCAAAACCAAAAACTAGGATTTGGTACCACAAGCTTATTTTTGGTAGCATAATAACGATTTCTTAGCAGGAAAACTGACGCAAAACGGATTACATTCCATTAGAAACAGAATCAAGGGCCTATAGCGGACCTAAAACTTGAAAAAAGCTTACAGTATCATAGTAAAAGAATAGGAACTACAATAGACTCAGTAATAGAGTGAGGAATTAGGTTCCGATGAAAATGAAAGAAGGCTTCTTTTTTGGACAAAATCAGGGTTTGTTTGCGGAATAATAAATAAGAAAGTTTACATTCCTTCAGTACCCAGATCATGGTTCTCTGAATCCTGATACCAAAAAATTCACACTTTTGGTATCACAATTAGGGTTTTTAGATGCAACATGAAGGATAAAGACAGCTTACATTCTTTTGGAACCAGAATTAGGGTTTGGTTTCAGCGAATTAGCAATTGCAGTCCCAAATCCATTAGCGTCTCTGTAAAGGAAGATAACCTTAGAGGCCACTCTCATTTTCCACTATTTTTTTTTATGGTTTTTTCAGGCAAAAGAGAAAACGAGAGATTAGAGACGAGGATAAATGAAGAAGAAAAGCCTGAGGGGAGTTTATATCGTTGTCTATAAAACCACGACCTTTTTCTTAAATACCCAAAACATCCTTCAGTGAAACTAAGGCAATCAAAACGTAAGAACATTTTGGCGTCAAAGTTTTTGGGGTATTTTTGTAAAATTTCCATACTGAAGGACCTTATCTGTTTTCTCTGGTGCATGTTTCCCATTCTATCATTTAAAACCTCCATTTCTTTGGATTTTTTTAAAAGCAAAAAATGGCGGTATTGTTCCCCAAAACACTAATCCAGACGAATTCATTATTCGTTATTCAGAGGTGTGGAAATAATTTCTCTTCAATTTTTCCCCTTTTTCTAGCAACAATAATGCTTTCCAATTTTTCCTCGTTTTCATTATTTGTCATGATAATTAATGAAAAAAATGGAATTATCTTTTTTTCCCATTTCTCAGTATTTTCTTATTTTTTATGTAACTACAATTGAAAGCATTTGTCGCAGATAACTGTAAATATTTGAGAGTTCAGAAAAATTTCTGACTTTGGTTTAACTTACGTTGCTAATTACAATAGAAGGATTCTATGATGTGATTTTCTTTTTTTTTCTGTTATTTGACAGTAAAAAATTGTAAATCAATAACTCTTTTTATTTATCGTGCACACTATCAGAAATTTTTTCAAAACTATCAATTTTATAAGCTTTTGATATATTAGTTATCAACAGAGTGGAATAACTCTATAGATTTTTGTTGAACTTGCTATAAACATACCTTTCTCAAATATGTTTATGGGTTTTTGTAGATATGATTATGTATTAATTTAAAAATTAGTAGTACATTTCCCATTGCATGATGGGGATGACTGGGTAAGGGGTTTATTAAATAGGTGAAAATACCACAAAATTATTTGAATAAAAGGTCATGGTGTGGTTACACAGTTATTTTATATTTTTCTGAGACCCAAACTATAAAACTAGCATAGATACAATCTTTTTTTGGTTTTGTTTAATTAGGTCGGCATTCGATTCAAACATGGGGTGTACTGTTGCAGTTGTCAATACCATAATAAATTAAGCCCATGGACAAACCCTTTTTTGCATCCATGTGTTCCTTGAAATATGATTATAGTAGAATCTTTTACTTCTTTTGTAAATTCAGAAGAATATCATATGAGCGCCTTAACAAGATTCGAGCTATTAAAAGGATGTGCAGAGTATCGCGGAGGTCCCTTTTAGAGTCATTAGGACTCTCTGCTGGTTTGCTTTATACATACCCTGCCATGGCTGCACCTTTACCAAAGATGGAAGAACTTGAGGTAATCCGGTAATAAACTTAGCCCTGGGTTTCGAAGCATTGATTAAACTTCATAATTTATATTTCATGCCAGTGATTAAAAGCACAGAATTGGGTTCATACGTGCTTTGAGTTGGCAGAGTCGGCGGTCTGACTCAGCTGGGACAGTGAAAAAAATGCAAATGGTGGCCATGAGCCGGAGAGACTCACCCGAGTCTTAGATATTTTATTTGGACCAGGTAGGGCGCCAGGTCCAAATGACCCGAGAGAGTCTGAGCCTGAGTCATCTGGATTTAATTACTGCGTCGTGCTATAAGTCTGAGTATATGTGTCATTTATGCAAATGTATTCAGCTTCTTTCATGGCATCATGGGGCTTTCAAATGCTGATGGTGGTTATAGATTTTTAAATCAATCTCTCTCTACACACATACATACGCACACACACTATGGTTCTGTTAGCTATATTTGATAGTTCTGATGAATTGGGTTTGAACTTTGAAGAATTCAGGACTCAGAAGTTGAACAGTGGAGTGATAATTCAAGGTAAAAGTTCATTAACTGTATTCTTTGAAGATTGCTCCAGCATTTTGACGACGCAATTGTTATTCTAGTTTTGCATTATGCATTCCATTAGGTTGTGCCTTGGATGGTTGGATGAGGAAACATCTTAAACTGAGTTTCTAAGGAGTCTTTGCAATAAAGAAGTGGATCGTTGTGATGAAAATAAAAATCTCAGCGACCTGTGTACTCTTGAAGCACAAATAAATAAACCACAGTTCGATTTTCTGATTTCTCCTTATTTTGAATCATATTTAGGATGATATGATTTGTAATGTTCTTTTGCTTGTCTTAAAATGTGATAGTCTCTATGCTTGTCTCTATCGGTATTTGTTTTAATGTATATAAACATGTTATTGTTTGATTATTTAATTTTCATCCTATATTAGTTTATGGATTTGCTGAATTTGGGAGTAACAGTTGTGTTGATTTTTCCTGATTTGAGTTATGTTACATACTTGTGCCCTACAGAAAAATTTGGGCTTATTAGCTACATGAGTGCCTGTTATGTTATTGATGAAAGGCTACTTGATTAGAGCTTGTTTTTTGGCTTTATCTCCAATTGAAGATATTGTTGATGGAGGAGGACCAGAGGCACATGAAGGGGATCTGGTTGAGGTCAATTATGTTTGCCGGCGTTCAAATGGATACTTTGTTCATAGGTAGGGATTTGATTAATGCGTACACCACCACTGCCTTCTTTGTATGTATAATCTAGAGTGCGTATATTTGGTCTCTCCATGGAATGGTCTTGAATTGTTCTTGACATACCATACACAGGCTTTATATGGTGTAGTTACACACTTCTAGAGGCTCAACAATGGACAGTGGAGACTGAGATACTGTTTATTATCATAATCTGTGGTTATTTCCACCACGATACTTTTGATCCTTCTCTCATTGTTATGTTTCAAATGTAGCACTGTGGATCAGTTCAGTGGAGAAAGCAAACCTGCAATACTTCTGCTAGATGAGAAGAAGGTGGGTTCATCCTGTTCCCATAAAATATGAGAGAAAGTTGGGAATTGTCACTTTGATGCCTCACTTTATTTTCTATTCTAGTTTTTTCTACTAGAGTATATCTAGATGAGTAAAATAGAAAGGAAATCATGCCACAATCCAATATATGTTATGTGTTACCTCAAAGGGGCATCTACCATTCTTGATGACTAATGCTGCTAGATATACATTTGCTAAATGTCCTTGTTGGCCACCTGCATTGTGGCTAATCTCCATGGCCTATTATCAATAATAGATGGTTGATGTGTGTTCATAGTATTGTTTGCATACTTTTCATATAATTTTCTAAGTAGAAGCACTGGATTCCAACAATGTTGAAAAAGGATTTGGGTCAAGACTTGCTATGGTCCCGAGCATGAGTCAGGTCTGACAGACTTGGACGATCTGTCAGAGACTCAGCTGACTTAGCTGGGTGCAAACAAAGAAATAATGAAATTTTAGGAACCAGCTGGACTCTACTGGTGCCCATGTGTTTGATTCCAGACTAAGCAGCCTGCCAAGTCCGATTAACTTGGATGGGGGCCAAGTCAGACTCACCGAGTTTTCCAATACTGGATTCCACTTGCTTTTGTCGATGCTAAATCATGCTTCATGCTTGTAAACTCATAATTCTGGCATCTGGTGGCTTCTATCTGTGCTCTGTTGTGAATTTGCTTCTAAATTTTTTAGGATATCCATGATTAGTTCCATTTTCCATCATTTATTCCTTAATGAAACTTATTTTATGTGATCAATTCATCATCTCTTCCAAACTTATCAACCATTAATTCTCATATGATCTCAAATATTTCATTCTGTTGTTGATTTGATATGCTATACGACATCACACTACTAACCTATACTATTTTTCTGTGTCTTGTAGATTATAAAGGGGTTGAAGGAGGTTTTGATTGGCATGAAGGCCGGAGGTAAGTCATTGAGTTCAAAATATCTTTGATCTTTGATCCAATAGAATATATTTATGCTTAACTTTCCTTCTGTTTGATTGGTAATTTGGGCACACAATATCCCCATTTGGGCACATGGAATTTCAGTCGTAGCATTATTTTTTCCTTAACAACCGTTAAAGAGTGATAGGTGGATTAGCTTTGTGAGCCACTTGTTCACATGGGGTCTTACTTATGTGGAATTCTACTTATCCCCTAAATCCCGTCGAAACCCCTATCTCTACATGGGAACCCTGTTTTCCTCTGTTCCCAAAAAAGATTAACTTCTTCAATATAATTATGATGGTTAAGACTACAGTTATTAAGGATTGTCTATAAAGGTAATGAGAGTTATTTCTAGGGGTTTATGGTTGAGTCTGGGTTGGGTTGACCCTGACCTGATCACTTGATTTGGGGACCTAGATGGGCCAGGTCCAGCTTTGCCCGACCTCGACTTGACCTGGCACAGACCATTGTTCAAAAATGCGGCCGCATCGCCTCATATGCCAAGAATGTATAGAGAGGTCTGCAAATTTTGGGGTTAAAAAAAATAAAAATAAAATTCTTAACATGGTTTCTAGGCCTTGGGTGGAAAAGTACAGTATCCAGCCTAAGGTGTCCAAATTGTTTCCACAAGCACACATACATGGAAATTGTAAAGAGTAAGAACCCTTAGAACTGGGTAGAAAGTATGGTATTAATCTCAGCTGAGGATGGTCCCTAGACTAAAGCAAGAATTTTGTGGTCTTAGCCGGAGCCATTTAGTGGAAAATCCATCTATTATCTAAACAATGGTTAGTTTCTTTATCAGACAGTCATCTCTTGCTTCTTCCCTCTTATGAAATGGTGAGTACCATTCTTCAATATTCTTCAACACAGCTAGCTGTAAGTGAAGCCTTTGATTCTCATATTATTCTCAGAGAAAAAAAAAAGCCTTCCATTCTCTTGGGCTCTGTATTGGGTTTTGGTTCCACCCATTGTGGCTCGGCCAAGTCCACTCGAACTCAGCCGAGTAACTCAGCCTCAGCCTATTCCATGGGCAACTCGCAAAGCACCAAAAAAAGACTTAAAAAATATAAAAAATGTTTAAAGTTGAAAAATATGTAGAAAAATGTTTTTTTTAATGATGTTGAAGGTTTTTTAGATGATTTGGGGACTTTTCTTATCACGTGTTTTATTTTTCCTTTTCTTCTTTTTCTGACATATTCATGGTATCAGTCAAATTTTGAAATAGTTCGTCTTTTATATATCTTTTTTATAGTCTTTTAATGATTTCTATTGCTATTTCTAATTTTTACTGATTTTTAACTATTTTTTGCCCTTTTTGTATTTTTTAACATTTTTTCATGGTGTAAATTACTTGGGCAACTCCACACGGACTTGCCCTTCATAACTTGCCTCAAGCCAGTGGGGAGTTCCTTGCCCCAGGCGATTCTAAAAACATTGGTTCCACTAATTGAGCAGGCTAAAAGAGTGCTTGAATGTAACATCAATTGAGCAGTCAAAGAGTTCTTGGGTGGGCAAAGAGTGCTTGAATGCAATAGTGGAATGCGATGTGTTGAGAGAGAGAGAGAGAGAGAGAGAGAGAGAGAAGGTGGGGTGGGACGTGGGGTGATTGATGGTAATTATGTACAAATAACATGTACGGAAATGGTATTGTTAGTATTTCTGTTGTAGTTACTGGTGATATGCTTTACAAAGTTGGATATGTTGAGAGAGAGAGAGAGAGAGAGAGAGAGAGAGAGAGAGAGAGAAGT
>NW_006500340.1:2705314-2724018 GCF_000471905.2 Amborella trichopoda | reverse complement strand
GAGAGGAGAGAGAGAGAGAAAGATTGATCTGATGGAAACTATTATACAAAGTTATGTTATTGAAAATGGATTTGGAAGACTTCTATGTTATCTTAATGGTGATATGGGCTTTCAATTTTGTTCTCTAAATGCAGGAAAGAGGAGGGCATTGGTGCCACCTGGTGTTGGATATACAAATGAAAACTTGCAACCCATTCCTGAAGAGGTATTGTTTTTCTGTCATTCTTTTCTATATCAGATATTGAATCATAATAAGCTCGTCTTTAACAAAAAGGAAAAAAAAATCAAGATGCCTTGTATTAATATCATCTCCATTGATTTGTTTCTTCTCTTTTTCATTAGCATCATTGCATTATTTGTTGCTTGCAGTTTGGACCTCGAAGAAGCCTTTTGTCACATGCAAATGAACCACTGGTGTTTGAGGTCCAGCTCTTGAAGATACTGTGATTTTGAGAGAGAGAGAGAGAGAGAGAGGTGCTTTATTTTCCGCAATCTGTAATTTCTCATAAATAGCTTTATTTACTTGCTGTAACCTGATCATTGAATGTTGAAGAATATTTTCATTGGTATGCAAATGGGTGGTTGCTTGTGTGCATAACATGTGCCAAGCAGTTTTTCAAAAACTGCCTGTCCGATCGTAACTCGCGCTCGAGTCCGGGTGCCGGGGGAGGCTGTTGATTCTGGGCCTAAAAACCCTGGAATCGCCAATTCTCCCACTTTTTCAGTACTTCTTTATTTTTTTGGTTAGAATAGCCTGGTCCGACTCAGACTCTTGAGTCCGAGCGGGAGGGACTAAAATCAGACGCCGATCTTGAATCTGATTTCTGAAACCCCGGTCCTAATATTTATGTATATAGTTATGTAAATCGAAGCGATATGTTATAATAAACCAGTAGTTTATGCATTTTCTTCAAGAGAGAGAGAGAGAGAGAGGCTGAGGGAGTAGCTTTGGTGAGGAAATTGAATGATTAAGATCCAAGTTGGGGAACCGTAGTTAGTGGAAAAGTTTATAAAAATGCAAGGTGCTTTCAGAAGGCTGGCCTCTTCTTTTTGTTGGGACATGTTATTATGTTAAGGCATCGGTCCCCCTAACCACTGGTGTATCAACCCCATAAGGTGCTATGAGAAGTTGTTTGAAATATCAGTGAGTTGACTTAGAATCATCCGAGTCGGATGTAATATTGGGTGGTCATCTGTTCTGGGTGGTTGTAAACTATGAGAAATTCCATAGATTATCCAGAACTGGGTTTTTCACTCGGTTCTTCACTGTACTTGTTAAGGTGATTGTTGAGCACCAAGTGATTTCTTCCTTCTTTTATTTTTTCATAATTTCTTTATTTTCCCACAATTAAAGCTGAGTAGCTTGGATTCAGTCAGCAACTCGAATCAGCAAGTGCCGGATTGGTACTCCGATTCCAGCTTTTAAAGCAATGCTTTTAAAGCAATGGTTTTACGGAGTGATCAAATTCAGGCAATCAAACATCCTATTAAAAAAAGAAGGGAGTTCGGCTACAGTGATGCTTTTTTCAATTTCCCCAAAAATCAAAACAATTTAACTGTTTCATTGCTCCAAGCAAATTTTGTTGCATCTAAAATTCTCCGGAATTAAGAAGACAAGACGATCCATTTCTTTCACTGGAGGTAAGATTTGGAATTGAATCATATATATTAACTGTTTGGAAAATTTATAGAACTATGCCTAAGAATTGAATTATTGAACATTTTATCGATATTTTTTATCTAATTTTAAATAGCACATTATCTTTTGATCAAATATCATATAGCTCAAACAGATATTACAATTGATTTTGAAATTTATCGAATTACAATCAAAGTAAAATGGTAGACCGTTCAAAAAATGGGTGTTCATGCTAGTTCTTAATTAGCGGTTTAAAGCTTTTTTTAATGAAAAAAGATTATGTACGGTTGAAGCCCCTACACGATCATATTAAGGCACACCTCAAAAAATCAATAGAAAAAATTGTTTCAATGCTGAAAACCTGAAAACCCTCAAATTTGATCATCTTGACCTTGAGATACATGGACATAAAAAAAAAAGAAAAAGATAAAGATTTCTATGCTTCCCCTCCAACATAGAATTTCTATACTCTTCCTACCATTTGGCCGTCCAATTTTGATCAAGAGAGTCACTCACCGTTTGATCTTAGATCCGACGTCTCAAAATATTTTATTTTTAGTTTTTTTTATACAAATTGTATGAATATGAATTTTGGTACGTGCCATCTTCTCATTGGGTGCACCTATAAAAAATATTAAAAATAATTTTTTGATAAACTATGATGATCAAAATACCCTTTGAAACTTTTAGGGGTATTTTGGTCATTTTATTTTATTATAAATAATTTTTTTTATATTTTTCGCTAGTGTGAGTTTAATAGAGAAATGGATGTCCAAAATTTGGTGTCAAAATAGTTTATAGAAAAAAAATTAAAGATAAAATAATGTAGAAACATGACGTTGTGATTCGATAAGGGGGAGGATAAAACTTCTATGTTGTAAGGGAAGCATAGAAAGCTTGTACAAAAAAAAAAGTTGCACACACTGAGACGTTTTACCATTGGTACATGGAAGTCACAATTACTTATAATCATTCGATGTGAAATCCGATAGCTTAGGTGTATTACAAAGTTCAAAAAAAAATTCATTTGAACTTTGAATTTAGTCAATGAAATAAATGCGGATACCCAATTTCACATCTTAATTGTGACCACTTTACACCAAATGTAAATGATCTCATCAAATATTTTCTCTAAAAAAAAGGGCTCCAAAATTTTGAAAATAGTTCATTTTGTAATGTATTATCTAGACGGTCAGTTTTCAAGATTTTCAAGTATTCATAAATATGCTTGATATATATTACTTTGAAGCTAAATATTTTATAATTAGATATAAAAATAAAAGAAAAAGTTTATGAAGAGCCTAGGCTCTAAACAATTAAATTAAAGCCTACATCAAAACTTTCACTGCAAAGGTTGTTTTGAGTCCAAATATCATCAAATTGATTATTTCAACATCAAGATGTATGGACATGAGAAAAAAATAAATTTCAAATTTTAAAAATAGTGCATCTTGTAACCTATTTTTAGACGAACAATTTTCAAGATTTTCAAAGTTTTTATAAATATGTTTGATCTACACTCATTTTGAAGCTTTCTCCATACTATTTGAAGGTATGCCCTAATTAATGTTTAGAGCTTAGGCTCTATACAAACCGCACCCAAAATAAATTTTCATTTCATCGTAAAGACTTCGGTGCTGAAAATGTTTTTCTACTATTTCAAAGGTGCGCTCGCGCCCTACTTTGATTGTTTAGGGCCTTAGCCTTGTACAAATTACACCCTTTCTTAATTAGCAGTTTAGCACACGGCTCGGTTCCTCTAACTTGAAAGGCTCAGCAAAACCCTAAGTCGAGACCTTCTCTTGTGCATCAATGGCGGATAAAACGGGAAAGTCTTCTACTCCTATTTCAAATGGGGGAAAAGCTTCTTCGAAGTTCAAACCAGTTGCAGGTTGGTCTCATTTTCTCCCATCCACAATTAATACGTGTTCTATTTTCGGGAAATCGTTGCATCAATGGCTAGGATTCAAAAGGAGACTCTTTTTTTTGGGGGGGGAGGGGATGGGATTTTCTTGGATATTCGAATCTGGAAAATGCTTTTATTTTTTGGAAATGTGGCGAATCAGCTGCAGGCTAGTGGTGGTTTTTTTGCATGCAATAATGAAAATGCATGCTTCATTTTAGGGGAAAATACGGCATTAATGGATGCCCATCATGTTTGTTTTTTCAAAGACTCTCATTACAGTCCAATGTCCACCTAGCCCTGGCTCTGAAAAACTGCAACTTGATTACGCTTTGAAATTTCAGGTTCAGTGTTTGTATTCGGTTTGGGAAAAACCAATGCTTCAGGAGGTTTTTGGGTGAACTTTTCTGGGATTTCTGTTCAAATTTCAGATTGTTTAGACCAAATTCTCTCAAGACAGCGGATTTTTTTTATCTTTATTTGCCCATATTCAGTAGGAATTATTGACACATCTATTATTGACACAAGTAATTAGTTTAATTGTTTTCTTATTTTTTCATGATCACAAGCTGGTAAAAACTTATCTTTGATTTCATTCTAACAAAAATGATATCTAATTCGTTGTGCATTAAACTGGTTGATATTACATTGCTCTGTAATGTCACAATATTTTGATTCTGTATAGGAAGCACTATCTGAACTACTTATAATATTTTATTTGAATTTTTCTTTTCTTTTCTTCTTTTTATCTCAGCATCAGCAAAAGGGAAGGCAACCACAGCAAAAGGTTCGTATCCTTGGCTCTTGGTTTTCTAATGAATTTTCATTTCCATTTTTGGTGACTTTTTACGTTCTTTACCAATTTGAAATTCTAGTTGTGGGAATTCTTGTTTTGTTATGTTTTGATGGCTGTTTGTAGATGCAAATGTAGGGAAAGAAAATTGGGACAAGGCAGGAAAAGCGGGTAAGGGCGGTTCGTCACGAGAAGGAAAGAAAAGTGCACCAGTTGTGGAACTAAACATTGAGCAAGGTTTTTGTCTCTTTTAATTGTCATCAACTTCTCTTTATCATTTTCTTTTCTCGTCTCTGTTGATTAATACCATGGCGTCATGATCTCCAAACGTTTGCTTGTGAAATTCGTCTTTGATTTCTTATTTCCTTCACGCGAAATGATGTCATTGATTATAGAGAATAAAGTGTGGTAAATGAGATCAATATGGGTTTCCATGAGAATTGGATGTGGCAAAGGGTCTCTTAGGAGGCGAGTTGCTTGAAAATGAAGTTACAGGAGCAAAAGTTATTTGGAAACTAAGAAATGAAACGATATGGATGCCTAGTAGATGCAATTTGCCATAATGAATATGCTTTAATTCGGGAAGTTTGGATGTGTATAGTTACGGGAAATTTACACTAATATCTCTTATAATTGGCAAATTCCCTTGATTAAGAACTTTAAGTTATTTTTTTTTCTTTTTTTTTTTTCCTTTTTCAAGTTTTTCTTGTGGCTGAGAGATCAGTTTGGGGCTTGAATGCGGAACTGATTTTTTCGTGATCAGGTCAGTTCGTCCTTCAGGTTAAAATAAATTATGAATGAAGGAGTACCAAGTTCCAAACTGCCCTTTTTGCAGCTCCACAATAGAGTAATACACTCTGCTCCAGCAGGAGCACATTTTATGCTTAGCCCTTTGGATAAAATACATTTTTAAATGAAGAATTTAAAATTTGTTATTTGAAAATAATCATTCAGTGATTCTAAAGTGGATCCTAAAGTTTTAGTTAAAAATATATATTTTACTTGAGGGAGCAAGTGTGGTGTGTTGTTTTAGGAGCACCTGCAACAAAAAAAATATAAGGTGTTGCTAGTTAGATGATGTCATCTCGTTAAATGCAGCCACCATTTTTCACCTAAAAACTTTGTTTTTTTACAGGTGCTTTTGTAGTAGCACACTGTATAATATTTGATTGGGTAAACTATACTTTTTTAATTTAAAAATTTTGGGGCTCACTTTAGAATCACCCAATCATCTTTCCGGTCCAATAATTGTTCTCAAAGGTCTTCATTTCTGTGTAGAAGCAAACTCTCCATATTTTTATGACAAACCTTTCCTTTAGTGATCTTACAATGAACATTACTTTTTCCATTGTAAATTCGTACGGAATCAACGAATTCCGGCGGAATAGAAGATCTACATGACCAAGTTCTCCTTAATATTTTTTATAAGAAAACTTTAAATTTTTGATAAGAAATATATTTTATTTGAGGGATTGAGTGTATAATGTGCCCCCACAAGAGCACTCTATACATTTTGTTATGCAGGAACATACCAAGGGTGCCGAACATTTTGTTGGGAACTTTGGAACTTCAGGTTCTGAACCATCCTAGTTATGCAAACATTAGTATAGAACTTCAAGTTCCAAACCAGCTCTCAAACATAAAAAAAGAAGACCTCAATTTCTGAACTATGGGTATTTTGGGAAAATAAAGTAAAAAAAAACAAAAAAGGGTGTTAGGAACCTAACCAATACGCCCCAAAACCCTTGGGTGATGGAAATATGAAAAGTTAGGCCCTTAGCCCACCTAGGATCGTTACATACCACCACGCTCTGCAGTCGACGTCCTCGGCGGCTCTCACTATATGGTGGCTCTCACTCTATGGCGGCTCTCACTCTATTCAAGTAGCCCTTTCCATAGGTAGCCCTTTCCACAGGTAGCCATTTCCTAGGATCGACGTCCTCGGCGGCTCTCACTCTATGGTGGCTCTCACTCTATGGCGGCTCTCACTCTGATTTTATTTGAGTAGCCCTTTCCTAGGATTTGAACCTAGGTCGCAGTGGTTGCTCTGATACCAAATGTTTGGTACCTAACCAATACGCCCCAAAACCCTTGGCTGATGGAAATGCAGAAAGTTAGGTCCTTAACCCACCTAGGATCGTTACAAAGGGACATGGGTGTAAAATATGAAAAAAATGGGGACACTTTTAATTCCTCAGATTATAGAGGATATTAGTGTAAATTTCCTATATAAATAGAGAAGAGTTTCAGTGGATACGATGCCTGACATGGTGGCTCCAATGACTGCAAACCTTATTTTTTCAACCATGTAACCCCATATACTCTAAGCCTCAAGTCAACCCTGCTATGGACTTTTTACTGCACATTGAAATTCCCAAAGCTTCATGGAAGACTTTTGATTCTCTCTTATTAGACTCTCCTTCAGGAATAAATAAGATTCTCTCTTTTTGAAATTGTAACTTATTGTGGTTTCTATGTATGTTTATTGCAGAACTTCCAAGTGACTCAAGATGTCTGATGGACTGTGAGGCAGCCATTATGTTAGAGAGAATTGAAGAGCAGCTGCGGACATTATCTAATGATCCAGCAATCAAAATTCCTCAGTAAGACAACTTACAATTAGTGTGCTTTTTTCAGTTTGTTATAATAGAAAATTCCCTTTATAATTTCAAGCAAGCGCTTGTGCATGTTTGATGCTGAATGTTTGTAAGAAGCTTGTTTGTTTCAGATCTTTCAACCTAGGTTTGAAGTATGCAAAGAGCTGCACCTATTATAAGAAACCTGAGTCTGTGAAACAAGTCCGAGAGTATCCTTACTTCTGATAAAGTTACTGTTAGTTGTATATTAGTTTAGTATACTTGCATGGCTTCGCTTGGCATTTTATATGGCTTGCAGTCAACCATATATTTTCTTACTTCTATCATCCAAGTTAGATATCAATTGATGTGAATGTTAAAACTCTTTTTTTTTTTGAAATGATTTGTTATTGCCAAATCCAGTAATTTGAATCAAGAGTGCTTTATTTGCTGGTTACTGACCTTCTCACGACTGCGTTTCTGGATTATTCGTACTCTTCATTGTTCATGATACATCTGGCGCTGTATTCTATTCTAAGTTTGTAATTGGAATCTTAACTTCAAGTTAGACTTCTTGGAAGATACCAGCTCTCAGATGTTGAGGTATGAAAATCATGTGTGTTTGGAGTCAAGTTGGAGCTTAAGTTACTTCTTTTAAATACAATATTTTCTAACTCATACTGTTTACTGCAGTCATGTTTGATTGCTAATGCTCACCCAGAAACAGTTGAAGAAGTGTACTCTTTCGTGCCATCCTTTAAGGTGAATCTAGTGCATTTCAAACTTTCTTTTTTATAGTCTGATTGGTAAAATACTGCTTTTCTAGATTGAACCATGGTTGAGGCACCCCTTTATGTCTATTTTAATGGCTTGTTGCCTTCTTGATACATTTGCAGCTTAGTTACTGGGCCCAACTTGGTGGTGATCCTACCAAGCAGCAATCACACATTCTCAGAGTGGGATTGTAGGTGGATCCCGCCCCATATTGGGGGAACATGATTCCAATCCCTTAGGGATCGGTCAATAGAATCGCAGCAATGTTAGATATATCTTTAGGTAAAAACGTCTTAAATGCATGTCAATTAAAAAAAGCAAAGTAATAATAAAGTTCCAAAATCATGTCCTATATAGTTTTCCAAAGGGAAAAGGTTAATGACAACTATCACCGATAATAGCCGGATTTATCATGAGAAAATCAATGGTCAATAATAACTTCAATTTTATCTTGATAAAAAATGGTATACAATAACAATTTCCAAAATCATGTCCTATATAGTTTTCCAAAGGGAAAAGCTTAATGACAACTATCACCGATAATAGCTGGATTTATCATGGGAAAATCAATGGTCAATAATAACTCCAATTTCATCTTGATAAAAAATGGTATACAATAACAATAGATAGCATTTCAAAAATTAAGTTTTGAACAAACTGAACTAAAAAATAGCCAATTTACTTAGTTGTATATCATATGGCTAAAAGGTATTTCAGAAGGGTGTGGTTTGTATAGGGCTTAGGCCCTAAACAATCGAAGTAAGGTGCACTTGCAAATAATGTCGAAAGATGTTTCAATACTAGAAATCTTTATGATGGCTTGAAAATTTATTTTCATCTCTAATTAAGAAATTTAAAGCTTAAAAACTAGTGCAGATCGAGCATATCTATGAAAATTTGAAAATCTTGAAAATTGACGGTCCGGAAAAAGTACTACAAGATATACTATTTTCCAGACTTGAAATCCATTTTTCTCACATCTATACATCTTAAGGTCGAGATAATTGATTTGAGGATTTTTGGGCATCAAAACATTCTCTTCTACTGAACATGTGATGTGCACCGTAATTTGATTGTTTAGGGCCTCACCCTTATATAAATTATTTCCATTTCGAAATCCTATATGTTATCATTTTTTGAAGGCTAAATTTTTGGAAGAAGCTTAAGGATACCTCAGAATTTTGAAATTTGAAAAGTAATCATACCTAAGAAAACGTGTGAAAGTCTTATATAAATTTTTTTTATAAGGAAGGTATACTTCCATCATCATCATCAAAAGCCTTTTCCCAACTATTTGGGGTTGGTTGCAAGGTATACTTCCATAAGAAATAATAGTATGCTATTTCAATATATTGAATTTTCAGTGAAATTTCAATAAATACCCGACAAAAAGACCAAGCTGATAATATCCCAATAAAAGTTTTCAATGATATTATCACAATAGCAATAATTTTCCAACGGGGAAAAGAGATTGTTTAAACCATATCTAGCCCCCCCCAAAAAAAAAGAAAAAGAAAAAGAAAAAAGAAAGTCTTATATGCATGTCAATCAAAGAAAAAAGAAATATTAATGCAAATCCATGTATCTTATATTTCAATAAAAAAAGAACGTTCTAAATATAATGGTTTCAAAATCACATTTAAAAAAGGATGGTGGGTCCAAGTTTAGCAAATTGGGATGAATATTCATGTCTCTCTTATATTTCTCTGTATCTTTACCTATACATTTATTGATTATTCTCTATTGACCTATGCATTAGGGCATGTTTGGGTTGCCACTTCAGACCATTTTTAGAGGGTCAAACCATGGTCAAAATAAAAAGGCGATTTAACAATCTATGGCATGTGTGAATGCCCAATGTCACATGACAATCATGTCGTTAGAGGGCCAAACCATGGATTGAAAAAAAAGAGTTCTAACCCTCTCCTTTTTTTCATCCACAAAATGCGCACAGTTTGGTGGTGGCTCTCTCTCTGTTCAGTCTCAAACTCTCTTATCTCTCTAAGAACTTTCTCTCTCTAACCCAACTCTCTCTCTGTCCCAGAGCTCTTTCACTCTCTCCAATTCAGATCCTTCTATCTCAGTCGCTCTCTAACCCAGAGCTCTCTGCAGCCAATGCGCTCCTATCTCAGGGTCTCTTTCTTAATGGCGATTTAGAAACCACAAAAAACCCTGGGCCCTGCAATTTGAACCTCTTTCATGAATCCCATTGTTGAAGGTCTCAAGATAGATCGAACTCTTCAGTTGTCCTAAAAAAAGTCCTTGCTTTCTTATACATCTCCCAAATTTGGGGGTATTTTATGGGAACATGCAAAATCGATCAGGAACAGGAATGTTCTTCTAGTGAAGTAGGCATGGTGCTTTTGTGGGCAAATTTAGCAGAGTTTTTGGCTGAGGTCTTGGGTTGGGTTTAGAGAGAGGCTGCAAGCTTGGAAAGGACAATTCGGTGGTGGACTTGCATGGTTTTTACTTTTTCTCATAGGAAATATGAAATCATTTATAGGAGATAGCAATTGATTTGGCCCAAATTACTGCAGAAATAATTTAAAAGTTTGGGCAATTACATTTTAGCTGGATGAGAAAACCAAGTGCTTTGTTTTTAAAAGAAGTGTATTATTCCATATGGCCCTTGTGTTTTCCGAGAGCATAACATTTACGAAGTTCAAACTAGAATGCAGTTGATAGTGAAGTTACAAAATTTGTGATAGTTTAAGGAGGCAAGTAACAATAGCACTGGGGAACATTAGGCAAGCTGTACTGGTTTTCTGTACTCTTTAGTGGAGGGGATGCAATGTGATTTGTGAAATGTAAAATCTTATCTTTGAAATCAGAAAAGTTACTGGTGTATGGTTTAGATGTTTTTCTGGAAATATTTGAAGTACTCATTTTGCCAGTATAGCTCAGAACCAGAGTAAGTCCTGAGCCAAGGATCAGTCATTAAACTTTTTTATTTGCCAAATATTAAGTTAAACAACCATTCCCTGATTATATTCAACGTATTTATTTTTGTCCATGTCAATCTTTTGCAACAAAACTGAACTCACCACTTTCTTATGTGAATCTTCTTGTGTCTTTAATCATATTTTTAAAATTGTTAACAGGCAAAGAAACATGTGAGTCGTGGATCAATCAGTAAAATGTTGTTTGACCTTGCAGAGATAGAAAGTTCCCAGCAGGGCTCCCTTCAAGATCCCTGGTAAAATAAATCTTCCCATTTGTTATGGTTTAAAAGTTCTCTGCTATGTGGTGGTGCTTGTCTGACTGGCCTCACTTGGAAATATGGTGTATATGTACATTTAGCAGGCTTCATCTGTTTTCCAGCTAGGTTTATTGCTTTCTTCATTTTCACTTTGGGAGACTTGCACACCATGTCCACGTTATACTGTGATTTTATGAGATTGCAAAAACCTAGTTGTTAGATGATGTTTTTTAAGGTCTTGGACGGTGTTTTAAAATGCGGCCGCATCAGGCGCTACGCGCTGCCCAGCGCATTGCACATGCCCACATATGTGGTTTGGAGAGATGCGCCGCATATGCACCACATCTTTCCGCATTGAGCGCATCATAATCTATTTGCCATTTTTTTAAAAACTGAACTCCTTAGGCAGCGGTAATAAGGTCATTTTGACCTTCAAAAATGGGGGGAAAATGATTTTTAAGCCACATCTGTGTCTTTTATTGGATCCAATGTTCTCAGCTTCGCTTTGGAGCTTTCTTCGGTTTGGTCAGAAAAATGAAGCAATTCGGTGCTTCGGCCAATTCAAAGGAAGACTTCGGATTTTTTTAAATTTAATATAAATATAAACAAAATATACCTTTATATATACAAGCACATTAAAATAATAAGCAAAATAAAAATAAAAAAAATAAAAAGCTAAAAACTAAAAAAATAACGATAATAAATACATTCAATTTATTTTATGCTTTGAGAATGTACATGACGAAGAGGTGGCTTGTTAAAAATTTATTTTCTTTTAATAAAAGTAAAAGAGGACAGTAGTGGAATTTTATAAATTCGAGAGATGGGGCAAAGTGCTATTTGGAATGACAAATTGAGAGGGATGGGGCCACGTGGGGCAAGGTGGTACTTGGTGTACGTTGTAACATGCGCCTCATGTAGTTGGATTCGAGTAGATAGACCCCGCAATTTCATTTTGAATGTGGCGAAATATCGTATGAAACATTGAAATTAATGCTGCTATTCGCTTTGCTTCGGTGGTTGGAGGAAATCCGAAGACTTCGGGTGCTTCGTCCGAGGCGAAGCAAAGCGAATATATCAACACTGATTGGATCGATTGAATCAAAAAAATTATTTTGGGCAGAAATTTTATTTGTTGAAGTTCGTCGATTTGTGCATTTGTTGATGCTTGGTTATTGATTGTATATTTTGGGTGTTGATTTAATGCTTGGTTCTTCAATTTTATTTGTTGAAGTTCTTCAAGATTTGAAAAATGATGATGATTGTATTGACTCTTCTTGAGTTTGACTTTTAACTCTTTAATCTTCATGGACTTTTAGTTTGTAGTATTTTGTAATTTTAAAGTTTGTGGTTGCAGATTTGTGCTTATGGTAATTGAGTGTTGAATGTTTTATGAAGCTAGTTTCTAGTTTCTATTAGGGGATAATGGATAAAAATCTCCGACAGCGGATGCTTTTGGAGTTAATGAATAAACTAAATACTTATTATCTTATATATCACCTCCTTGTTTTTTCTATGCATTAACTTATATTTTTAGATTTTTTAGAATTTTTTTTTTATATTTATTGACCGCATCGTGATGATGCACCCGCATCCGGACCACATTGAGCCGCATCGGCCCCCCCAACGCTTTTGGCCGCATTCTGCATTTTAAAACACTGGTCTTGGACTCTGTTTTCTGTTGGATACATAAATAATCTCTGGCTGTCAAAGGTTCAGCTAGAAAACATAGTTCATATTTTTTTGATGCCTTTTGTGTATAGTTGTGGTCTCCCCTCTCCCTCCCTCCCTCCCTCCCTCCCTCCCTCCCATTGCACATGTGCAGGTACTCATTTGGTACGAGTTTGCAATTCTTTTGTATGCCACCTGATACTTATGAACTTTTGATATCAGACTTACAGCACCGAAGCTGACCAAAGATGGCTCATGATTGAGGTTGCATTAAGAAGGTTTTTGGTATTGAAACTGCACATTTTGTATATTTCATGTATAGTTTTCATATCCTGAACAGTGAAAGGGATGGTTTCTCCTAGTCTAAACACTACACCCATACCATCCCAATGGACGGTCCAGATCAGGTTTTGTTTTGTGTAAGACCTGGACCATTCAGATCTTAAGCTTTATCAAATAGCTGATGCTGACGGCAAGCATTGCCCCAACAGATGGCTGATCCTTTATCCAGAGATATGTTGAATTGCTTGATGGATTCTTATTTTTGTTGTATTTTACGTACAGCATTTGTGATATATGAGAACACAGGTGTTAATGCCTTAAATGGATGTGAGAGACCAACAGTACATGTGAATGTTCATCATACTACAGTTAAACCACTGTCCATTTAGGGAAATGGAGTTGGATGATCTGTTGTACCATAAATCATACTCTATTGGTGTATGGTATACTTTCCTTCCTCCTTGATCAGTAGATGCTTTTTCGGTTTCTTGAAAGCAATTACTCTTCAATTAAGTAGAAGGGTTTACTCTATGGGCCCTGTTTGGACTTCTGAACAAGGCCAATGAAATGCAGGAAAATAACATTATTTTTAATCCCTCATATATCCTTTGGTGGTGTTTTGTTGTTAAGTGGGGGTTCACGAAAAAAGTTTATGCAAGATTGCAACCTCGTAGAAGTAAGGTTGCACTAATGTATTTTATTTAGACGTAGATTTGATACTATCTTATAAAGTATTCTATTTTGTAAAAAGATGTATGAAATTTACACAGTCGAACTAAAACAGGCAGTGTAGAACATAACAACCTTTTACAAATATGGTTGCTACTGTCTGCAAACTGTAGCTTTCAGAAAAATCAATAATCAAATGGACCAAACGGGGTTTTTCACTTCTAATTGAGTGGATGACAAAACGGTTGTTTCAAAAATTTGGTCAGTCCCAATAGGGAGTATGCTAGCATTCAGGTTTGAATGGCTCATGGCTGCTTAAATTTAATGGATTTTGAGCGGAGGAATGACACTTCTCAGCATTTCACGTTGTGGGCCTTGGACGATCGGTTAGATGTTAGTTAAATGTTTGAAATATAAATGCAGGTACAACTTTTGGTGCAATGATTTGGAAATCAGACTGGTGGGTTGAATTGATCACCTATTGGTTTTGTAACACATTATTTGGATAATCTATTTTTTAGTTTTCAAGTGTTTGTAAAACTGTTTAATCAATTTTATTTTTGAACTTAGATTTTATAATTATTAGTGGAAGTACATTTTCAGGCTATTGTAGGAATTTCCGGCACCAAGGATACACCTTTGGCACGGTTTGGACGTATCCTTACTATTATTGTTTAAGGTTGACACGTTATACAATCCACACTTAATATTTTCCCTGTTTTGATATAAAGTCAAAATGCCCATGGAAATACATGTGATGTTGAGTTGGAATAGCACAAAGGATGACATCTTAGAAAGTTGAAAAAGTAAGGTGTATTTTGATAAATTTTCTTAAAAATAAAAACCAATAAGAGAAATGGGGAAATTTGGCATGATACGTTTCAAATAGATGATATTACTTCCAGGGGGTGCAAGATGGATGCATGCCAGGAATGACATTGTAGTTTTGGTAATCTGACAATGTTGGTTCAAGTCACTATTGTTAAAAGAACAATGTTATTTAAATAGAAAAAGTTTATAGAAGGTGTCATTCTACTGTAGAAGCAAAATGCACCTAAAAATTCCTCTAGAAGAGAGTTCTCGGATGTTGAAAAATCTTCAAATTTGTTATATTGACTTCAAGATGTATGGATATATAAAAAAAAAAAATTCAACTCTTAAAAATAATATATCTTGTAAAAATTTATTTGGCTTGTTTAATTTCGAAGTTTTCTAGTGTTAGTAGATATGCTTGATCTGTACAATTTTTGAAATTTTAAATTTTATAACTAGGGATAAGAATAGATTCTCAAACCATCGTAAGGTTTTCGATCCTGGAATTACATCTCCAGACAACATTTAGAGGTGCACCTTACTTTTAAATAATAAGGGGGCACCATATACAAACCTCACCCTACTTAAATCGCTTGCTCCATAGGCATCTCACTAAGATTTAAAGGGGGCACCATATACAAAACCTCACCCTACTTAAATCGCTTGCTCCATAGGCATCTCACTAAGATTCTAGCAAATAAAAAAGGGATATTTTGCTATTATCCCTTGCAGTCAAGGATATTTAAGAAGGGAAAATTTATTGAACTATACAGTATGAGATTTGAACTACTTAACATGTTGTCCATGTTTTTCAATCAAATTCCAAATTGCTCATCAATCTTTTGATCCAAGTCCAAATAGCCCATCAAATTATACATAAAAATGAGTTTTAAAATTTATCAAAAATTATACTAGGAAAAATGTTAGATAGTTCAAATTTTATGTCCATTTTGATAAATTTCATTATGAAAAAGGTCTTTCATGTATATCATTTCTTGTTTTTCTAAGTTCAAACTCCGAGTTCCCAAGTGGGTCTTTTGTACCAAAAGATCACTTCGAAACTTCAAGTTCGTAACCAACTTCCTCGTAGATAAATTAGCTTGGAATCCAGTGGTTCAAGTTCCAAACTAGAACACTGTTTGAGTTTTTAGATTAGCATTTTTAAAGCCCGGAATTTGGTTTTAGATTGCCCACCCATTGCATCAATTCGGATTGGTTGGATTAGTGATCCTGAAAGGCCTAATTAGAGGAAAATATGTTTTTAAAATAATTTACAAAAAGATAGAGCACAAAAAAGATAGAGAAATATGAGTGTAAAAAGATAGAGCACAAAAAAGAGAAATATGAGTGTAAAATATAAAATATGATAATATTATTAAAAAGAAAAAAGGTTTATATAGGGTTGCAACCTCGAAACGTAGAATTAAGGTGCACCTCAAAAATCCATTATGAAATGTTGCTTTGATGTTAGAAAAACATTTAGTTGTTCATCTCGACATGGAGATGTATGAATATAAAAAGAAAAAAAGAAAATCAGTCCTAAGAGTAGAATATCTTACAACACATTATTTGAACTGTCTAGTTTTAAGATTTTCATATGTTTATAGTCTACTTTATTTGAACAACTTTTGAAATTTAAAATCGTAGAATTAGATATGAAAATAGATTCTCATGCTATCTTAATAAAAATTTTACATAAAAAAGATATTTATGATAAATTTTGGAGGTGGGTTACATGCAAACCACCCCCTTATTAAAATACTACAATTACATAAAATATTGCAATGAGTGTTTATACCATGTTATCGAAAGATCATGAGCCATATGGCTATCTCCTCGGTCAAAATACATATTGGGAGGGTTTCTTCAATATGAAAATTTGGGAACCACCGAGTAATCATTGGGCGATTATATCCAAAGGATCAAATTTGAAAATTGTTTTTTGATACTTATATCTCACCCCTCAAAAATTGGGAGCGATTATTTTTGTCAAGTGCATAAAGAGGGCGATGTATAAATTTAACATTAAGATTTAAATAAAGAAAATTGTTTCATGGGGCTGAAGCATATTTCTACGGTCCCAAGATATCAAGCATCCATCTTAAAGATGGGTGCAAATAAGTGGTCCTCTAAAAACAATTGAAATAATGGTCTAAATATTTTGTTAATAGAATTATTAGTCTTATTTTTCAAATTTTATTTATCTTTTCATATTCATGATCTCCATCTTAGACATTACATGTCCTTAAAAATTAAGTCAAAAAAATCCATCTCAAAATAGATTTTTAAGAGGTGACTCATCTCCCACAGAAGTATGAAATCTTTTGGCTATTGGAAAAAGTTACCATACCATAAAAACTCTTTCACTTGCAAGAAATATTAAAAGGAAATGTATACAATGAGACCATTTACTTTTGAAACAATGAGGTCACAATCATCATTGACCATTAGATTTGAAATTAAGTGGATGTGGATGTGATATTGTTTGGGCACAATGTTCATAATAGAATTTCTGGAATGAAGCGACATACTTTTATTTATTGAATTTCACCTCCATTGTTTAAAAGTGATTGTTGTTGGAGTTATGTTCGGTGAAATGGGCTTATAACAATATTCCTAAGATGTCTGCACCCGAGCTTAAAACCCACACAATAGACACTAGAGTCTTGATAGTTTAGAGAGAGAAAGAGATAAAATCGAGTAGAGAGAGAGAGTTAGCCCACTGGTTTGCTTGCTGGAATTGCAAATAATAGTCTCTTGAGATAAACTAAAAAATTATTCTAAGTGTGTAAATCGTATGGGTAGGAAGGCCCTTGTTATAGAGCAACCAGAGGTAGCCCATTTAGTATTGTCGCGCTTACATGCATCACCCAACAACTACAAGTTACATGAGTTACATGCACCCCAACAGCTACAAGTTATATGAGTTATACGTACTTGATGGCTGATGTTACAAGCCTCCATCTCATCAACGGCTAGATGAACGCTGGAGGTCCCATATTCATCGATGGCTAGATGACCGTTAGATGTCTCACACTCATCGACGGCTAGATGACCGACACTTATCGATGACTAAATAACCGTTGCATCCCTCTACTACTAGTTACATAAGTTATATGCAATTGATTGCTGATGTTACAAGCCTCCATCTCATTAATAGCTAGATGACCATTGGATGTACCACACTTATCGACGACTAGATGATCGGTCCCACACTCATCGAGTGCTAAATGACCATTGGATGTCCCACACTCATCGACGGCTAGATGTCGGACTCACAAAAAGATAACAAGCTCTGAGCCCAACCGCATATGTGCTCGAGTAGGGTGCCTCATGAGCCAATGAGCCATCAAGCCCCCTTGTGCACATGTGCATGTGTTGCACGTTTCACATACTCCACACAAGTGTTGTTTCTCTCTTTTGTACTTGGAGTATATTATATGAGAATGAATGCTACTAAATTCACCTCAACAAACTCTATCCTCTTCAATGTGGGACTCATACCCACATATTTGTCTATCTCCAATGTAATTTAGAAAATAACAATAAAACCATAATCAAAGCAATTTAGGAAAGAACAATAAAACGATAATCAAAGCAATTTATGAAAGAATAATATACCATAGTGTTGTTTCAAAATACATATAAGTGTTTTTCAAATAAAAAATACTAACAATTGTGACTTCCTTGTACTAAAAACAAATGGAAAAAGTTTATATAGAGCCAAGGCTCTAAACAATCAAATTAGAGCCTACCTTAAAATTTTCACTAGAAGATGTTGCTTTGATGCTCAATATCCTCAAATTGATCATCTCGAAGTCAAGACGCATGGACATTAGAAAACAATGGATTTCAAGTTTTGGAAATAATATATTCTGTAACGTATTTTTGAACCGTCAATTTTCAATGTTTTCATAGATCTCTCGATCTACACTATTTTTGAAGCTTTAAACTTTATAAATAAAGATAATAATATATTTTAAGACTATAAAAAATATTTTCACTATAAAATCACATTTTTCGACATTATTTGAAGGTAGGCTCTAATTTGATTGTTTAGAGCCTAGGCTCTATACAAACCGCACCCTCAATAAAATAGGCTCATAGTATATAATCCGATATTACACAGGAACAAAATCGTCGAAATGGTTGAACCCAGCGTTTAAAAAATCGCCGAGTCGAACCGGACTCGCCCGGTTCGACTCGAAATTCACGAAAAAGGTACCGGATCGGTTCAAAAACCGGGAATCGTCCGGTTCTAGAGAGAACCGGACGATTCCGCACAGTGACTCGCCGATTCACTATGCGGAATCGGCGAGTCCGTGAAGAACACGGGTTGCACAGTGTTCTTCACGGATTTTTTCAAATTTGTCATTTTTTTATCA
>NW_006500340.1:2665613-2692272 GCF_000471905.2 Amborella trichopoda | reverse complement strand
ATATATTGTATATAAAAATATGGGTTGCGGTTTGTATAGAGGCGAGATTCTAAACAATCAAAGTAAAGCGCACCTTTAAATAGTGTCGAGAAATGTGGTTTCATTACTGGAAATTTTTGTGATGGCCTTAAGTATGTTTTTATTTCTAATTATAAAATTTCAAGCTTAAAAAATAGTGTAGATTGAGCAAATCTATGAAAATTTGAAAATTAACCATTCAAAAATGTATTATAAGATGTACTATTTTCAAAACTTGAAAACCACTTTTATCTGATGTCCTTGTATTGATGTCAAGATGATGAATTTGAGGATTTTTAAGGCATCAAAATGAAATTTTTGAGGTGCCTTAATTTGATTGTTTAGAGCCTCGCACTCATATAAAACTTTTTCCAAAAAATTTTCATATAAAAATATACATAAAAAAACTGCATTTAGAGAGTCGTTTGGCCCTTTGTGAACCTGGGTGGTCAGGTGCGGCCCCCTCAAGATCAACGACTCTGCCGTGTCATGGACGTTATATTGCATTACATGGGTACGCATGTCGTCAAAGTTAGAGACGACCTCAAAACGAATTTCCCAATGAGCGCGCGCCTCGTGTCTACATGATACGTGCTGACGTGGTTGTTGAAGCCGCCGTCAAACTCGCAATTCCATTAGAAATTAAGAAAAAAGAGCAAATTTATTATTTATTAGAGGGAAAAAATCACCGGCATTTGGAGTGAAGGCCCTCTCTCCTTTCTGGTTCTTTTTCACCCGTTCGTCTCCTCAGAATCCGACGAAAATGGGGCAATTTTGGAGTCATGTTTGAGTTTTTAGCAATTTGCCGGTGATTTTTCTGGCCAAGACGTATCATACCATGTCATCTGGTATGCCTCTGCCCTTTTTCCGTTTAAATCTTAACTTTTTTATTTATCCCAATATTATTCATTTAGTTCATGGAAAAGGGAAGAAAATTTTTTATTCGAGCTTTGGAAAAAGCAGGTAATTTTTTTTGTCCGATAAAATTCTTTCCTTTACAAATTTCTGGCCAATTCCACATGAGTTTCTTGTTTTCAGAGATTGTCTGGTGTTCGATGGTAATGTTTCTAGCGAGTTTTTAGATTTTCCGGTGGTTTTCTGGCAGATTAAGCGGGATTTCTTGTTCTCAGGCGAAGAGTGCGAGTGTCTCTTTCGGGCAAATTAAGCTTGGGTTGGAAAATAAACAGGAATTCAGGCAATTGAATTAAACGGATTGAAAAATGAACAGGAATTTCTGGTAATTGCATTGAGATTCGAAGTGCAAAATTAGTAGGAATTTTCAGGCCATTTTGATGTATTTATTTCCTGTTTAGAGATCTTTACTTTCCGGCATAAATCTGTGATCGGAAAATTTTGACAATATTCTCTGAAGTACTAAAATTTTCGTAGGGAAAATTGTACTTGTCCGGGAATTGACTTTCCGGTGAACGATGATATAGGAATTCTTGTGGTCCGGTTTGGAACCAAAATCCTCATCTCTAATAAATGGCGAACATGCCCTCGCCGTCCTTTGTGGATGTCAATAATACCCTTAGTTGGGCATCAGAATTACCTGGCCACCCTGTGTCACACGTGAAGGGCCTTTGTACTCTGTAGTTTCCAAACTGACTAAAATACCCCTTCTGGAACATGGACTTTCTATAATGCCGTAAAATTTTGTATTGACGTAAATGCCCTTGAACCAATGACCCTTCGTAGATTCACCCCTTCGTAAATCTGTTTTGCAGGGACTACCCTTCGTCCCATTCCCTTAAGTTCTGATTGTTTACCAAAATACCCCTTATCCCGCCATCAAAATTCGAACCTGAAATTCTCTGTCACCTATTGACGAAAATATCCCTGATTACATTCTTAAGTTCGATTCAATGCAAGACTCCGTCCACATTCCCACTGGTTTATCCGGCGAAAAACCGGCCGAAGATCCGTCCAATGTTGCCGGAAAATTGAACCAGAGCACCGTGAATTGCCTCTATGAAGCAAAAATCGCAGGATTCCGGCGTCTAGTGACAGTGACCTGGTGTAAAAACCTAATGGCGCATGACCTCTCTATTGCCCTAGAAAAACCGGGCACTTCAGATAATCACTACACATGCAAAATCGAGCTCAAACCATGGTACTTTTGGAGCAAAAAGGGGTTCAAATCCTTTGAAATCGATGGCAAAAAGCTCGATTTCTACTGGGATTTGAGAACTGCTAAATTTTCAGGGAGCCCTGAACCGTTTGCTGATTTCTATGTTGCTCTTGTCTTTGAAGAGGAGGTTGTTCTTTTAATGGGGGATTTGAAAAAAGAAGCCTTCAAGAAAACAAAGGCCAGGCCGTCTTTGACAGATGCAGTGCTGTTATCAAAGAGAGAGCACGTTTTTGGAAAGAGAAGCTTTGTAACCAGAGCGAGATTTGATGAGAGAGTAAACAAAGCTCATGAGATCATAATCGAATGCCCAGTTAATGGAATTCTGAATCATGAGCTATGGATCAGCATTGATGGCATGGTTTTGATTCAGGTGAACAATTTGCAGTGGAAATTCAGGGGAAATGACACGATAATGGTGAACAAATTACCCGTTCAGGTGTTTTGGGACGTTCATGACTGGATCTTTGGGATTGGTTCAGGTCATGCTCTGTTCATATTCAAGCCTGATTCGCCGCATTCCGGTGAACAGAGGCATTTTTCCGGCGAGGGTTTGACAGGGTTTTGCTTGTTCTTGTATGCTTGGAAGATAGAGTGAGAAAGTGAGAAAAATAGAGTGAGAAGAAAGTGGGACAGACTGAGATGAATGGTTAGGCTTCGACGATAGGTTTCCGGCCATTGTGGGTCAGATTCCGGGGTCTTATGCGGCGTGAAAGATTTCTGTAGACCGGGGAGAGAGATCAGGGGGGAAAGAGGGAGAGTTCATCTAATGGGATCAAGAAAATTTTTGTTGTCGGCATTCTGATGAGTCTTGATTTCGATGAAAATAAGTTGATATGTGGTGGTGGTATCCTCTCTCCATCAGAAACATGTGAGATGGGATAGGTTATGGTTTCTCATAAAAGAAGAAAGATGAAAAAAAAAAAAAAAGCTAATAGTATCCAATAAGATCATTAACCTTTTGGTGCAAAGCGGGTTACAATTATTCCAGTGAAATTTAATGGTTGCATTTATTCCATTAACCGATTACAAATTTCAAAAGAAACATTTTGAACTCTGTGAGACATCCAAGCTATAAATTTCACATGATAGTTATAAATAATTATGAACTCCTTATGTGAAACATAAATGGTTTCATTGTATACAATCTCATAAAAAATGTCTATCAAAAAGATGAAATTTCGGTGTGGAAATTATAGGTATATATTATTTAAAGCGCTATTAGTATTTTTTCTAAAATTTTCACTTATTATATTCCAAATTTTAGATATGAAGCGTATACCCGTTTTTAGGAGCTCCAATTATTATTTTTTTTAAATTGCACTATTTTTGGATATTTAGGATCCAAATAATAATAATAATTTAGAACTTCAAGGTCCGAAATTACCATATTTTCAAATCTTTAGGATCGGAAAAAAAAAAATGAAATTTCTATATTTTTAGATCTTAAAATCGAAAAAACCAAAAAACAAAACAAAACCAATTTGGACATTCAAAGTCCGTAATTTCCCTATTTTTGGATCTTAAATTGCTTTATTTCTTATTTTATAATTCGAAAATCCAAAAAAATTAATCATAGTTCATGTAAAAATAAATTTTGGATCTTGAGAATCTAGAAAGAGCAATTTAGTGATTTTTTTAAAATACTGCTGTAACAATGGATATAAAAATAACAGAAAATTTTATGTGGAATTATAATAACGTTTAAAATAATAGATATATGTTTTAATTTTTTTTTATTTTATTTGAGACAAGGTTCGGATGATGATGATTTTTTTTTGTATTTATTTTGTTATCACGAATTTTTTTAAAAAAATTTGCCTTTATTTTTTTTACAATGATTATAAAATTCAATGTTTCAAAATAATGCAAATTAGTCGATTTTTAAATGTTTGAAAATGGTGAGTTGCAAAATGCGCTACTTTTTATTGTAAAGTGTTGGTCTTAAAGGAAAATATTATATAAGGCACATGCCTCACAATAAAGGTGAAGCCACCACAAAAATCCTAGGGGAATGAATGCATAGTTCTAGTGCCAGATAATCTTTTAATTGGGCTTTTGATAAATGGTAGGGCCAGCACCTTGAAACCCAACTACAAAACTTATTTTTGGTACAAAATAATTTTCGAGTTGATTATCTACAATTATGCATCGGATTCCGAACTCTAAAAACTATTTATCAAATATTAAGCATTTATAGATCCATTAGATTTGTAGTACTTTTGGAACTTCAAAAAGGTTATAATGCGTACAACATAAAGTTATATGAGATGAATTTATAGGAAGTTTTATTTATAAATTTATTGTTTTTAAGGACTATTTTTTACTTTATTTAAAGTATTTTATTAAAATCATTTTTTTTCCTAGAAATACATATAAAAATGTTACGAATTGAAAACGTTAAATAAGTAATAATATTATATATATGATACAAGATATGTACCAAACAAATAATGGAATAATATTATCAGAATTGAAAATGTTAAATAAATAATAATATTATATACATAACACAAGATATGTACCAAACAAATAATAAAACAATATTATCCAAACTATGTCAATTTTAGAGAAGATTGTCCATTCCAAATAAGATTAAGTATCATCCAAACTGCCCTTAAGATTTTAACACCCTTAAGCAATTGTAAAGGCATATGATTTATGGGAAAGCTTTTCCCCCTACAACATAGAAGTTCTATCATCTTTCTACCATCCAGCCATCTATTTTTTATCAAGAGAGCCACTCACCGTTTGATCTTAGATCCGATGTCTCAATGTATTTTATTTTTAATTTTTTCAATACAATTTTTTTTTGAATATGAAATTTGGTACGTACCATCTTCTCATTGGGGCGCACCTATAAAAAATATTAACAATAATTTTTTGATAAAAAATAATGACCAAAATACCCCTTAAATCTTTCAGGGGTATTCTAGTCATTTTATTTTATTGAAAATATTTTTTTATATTTTTCATTAGTGTAAGTTTAATAAAAGAATGAATATCCAAAATTTAGTGTCAAAATAGTTCATATAAAAAAAATTAAAAATAAAATAATGTAAATACGTGACATTGTGATTGAGGCAATCTTAACCCTCCATTAAAAAATGAAAGGTTAGATAAAAGGAGGATAGAACTTATATATTGTAAGGAAACATAAAAAGCTTTCCCATGATTTATTGATATCAATATTTTTCCTTAGGTTGCGGTTATATCCTTAGGTTTGCCCATAGCATACATGACCCCGGTAGATGACAGGGATAGCTTGAGCCACAATGTCATAAGCTTGCTCTTGATGGTCAGATCTTGATCTAATGGTCCAAAGTGTTTTATTTTTTATTGTTTATTGTATAAATTATGTTGCAGTAAAGTTTGGATGTGCGTACATCTAACGAGGGTAAAACAATAAAAATATATTTTAAATAATATTTTATTTACTATAATACCTCTAGAACTTAGGGGGGCTCTTTGGTCAAGTAAATTATTTTCATAAAAAATATATATTTTTTTTAATTTTTTCTTTGTGTGCCCTAATAGAAAGAGGGGGCACCCCAAATTTGGCCCGAAAATGTTGTGTAGGAAAAAATAAAATAAAAAAATAAACAATGTTTTAACATGACAACATAATATGAATAGGGCTAGCAATGGGCCAGGCGGCCTAGCCTGGCCCGGCCCTAAAAAAAAGTAGGGTCTGAGCCACAAATTGCGGCTCGAGGATATGGCTAGGGCCAGTGCTGGCCCGCCCAACCCTCCTCATTTGTTTTTTTTCCCATGTAAAGCTTCCACTTGCGAAAATGCTCCTAAGTTTTATTCAAATATGTGAATGTCCCATTTACGTACATCTTTTGGTGTATAGTAGAATCACAAAGTTAATTAGGCCACGTTTTTTCCATTCGTATGCGTTTTACCACACATACCAAACATATACCGAAAGGCCCATTTGAAATCGGACTACGGGTATTCAATATACAGTGATGTGATCATACATAATGAAAAGTGAAAATAACAAACATGGCAAACTATGAATAAGGTTACGTTTGGAGGGGAGGTCAATGCCTAAAACTTTTCATCGAACTGGAATGTAATTAAAAATTAAGAAAAAAGAAAACTTATCCAAAATGCATTTAAGGGATGAACTATTTCATATTTTAGTGATATTTTTACTTTATTTCAAAAATCACCTCAAAAAACAGGTGACCATGAGTTGGAGGGAAATGAAAAGAAAAGAGGATAAGAGTACCCACAGAGAACAAATTTAGAGCGAGAAAAATAGACAGAAACATGTTGAGAAAGAAAAAAGAAGATTAGAGGACAGAGAGATTAAAAGAGAAAAAAGAAAAAAAAACAAAGAAGCACATACCAGCAGCATCTTCTTGAACCTATCTTTCAACTTCTGAATGGTGCCCCTTCTTCTTCTTCTCCTGCCCTCTCTCTCCCTTTGCTTCCTCCACATCAACCTCCAGATACACATCCTCCTATTTCATAGCCTGTATTATCATGCTATAGTAGTCGAGCTTGGTCAGACACAACCGTCTCAAACTTACAAAAACACCAAGACTGGAACGAATTATCATCAAATTATTGATAAGAAAGATCTTATTTATCCCATGAGTTATCAAGAAATTTACCCTAGGTATAAAGAAAAGAACTTTTTTGAATGGATGGGAATAAAATGAAGAAATACTATATCGTTGCATATCGAATTCATGGGATACAATCTACTTTCAAGATGCCTTGATGGTGTGCTAAAGAGTGCGGAGGTTCGAGCGTCTTCAAGGCATTGAGAATGCTTATTGAGTTGATATTCAAGTCCCCTTCAAGGCCTTGAGAATGCTAACAGAAACAGATCTCGGATCTAATCGATATTCGTAAGTTTCATACAAAGTATTCCGGCGATCCCCACGATCCAAGTCCGAGCTGTTAGGTTCAGCAGCAGATACACAACCGTCTCAAACTTTCCATCCACCTCTCGCATTCCACTACCACTCCATAGCCAGTCACTCAACTTCTGGCACTCATCAAGATCCAACCAAGTATTGAAACAGCTGTAACTCTCTCTTCTCTACAGCTCTCTCTTCTCCCATGTCTTTTCTCTCAGTACCTCACGTACGTCCTTCCAATCGGAACGGCATATCCATTCCGTTTGTGGCAAATCGGATCAGCATATCCATTCCGTTTGTAGCAAAGGGCACCCTGGTAGTAGAATGACACAGAGCTCTGCACTCTGGTATCTCTGGCAGTAGAGAGCTATGGTAGTAGCAAAGGGTGCTCTCTGACAGAGCTCTGGTAGTAGCGAAGAGTGCTCTGGCAGTAGAATGATACAGCGCTCTCGTAATAGCAAAGGGTGCTCTCTGGCAATAGTAGCAAAATAGCAGTAGAGTGCTCTGGCAGTAGAATGACACAGCGCTCTCGTAATAGCAAAGGGTGCTCTCTGGCAATAGTAGCAAAGTAGCAAAGGGTGCTCTGGCAGTAGAATGACTGCAGCGCTTTGGTAGTAGCAAAGGGAGCTCTCCGGCAGAGCTCTGGTAGTAGCAAAGGGTGCTGCAGTAGAATGACACAGCGCTTAGAGCTTACCAAAAGGTACGAATGATATGTGGCTCTGGTAATAGCAAAGGGTTAGTAGCAAAGGTACTCCGTCAGTTAGCGTTTCGGCGGGGCGGTCCAGCAGTAGAAGGTCCACAACGCTCCGGCAGTTACAAAGGGCACTCCACCGCGCTCTGGCAGTCACAAAGGTACAAAGGGCAGTCCCGTAAAACTTGTCAGTCCCGTAAAACTTGTCAGGCCCGTATTGCCATGCTTACACAACGACCCATTCATATCAGATAGTATAGAAGTGGGGTTGCTTAGACTTTATTTGTGGGTGGTGTCATATAATAAAGCTTCCCATGTTAAAATAAAAACGTTATGATCTTTTGGTATATAATAGAATCTCAAAGTTAATTAGGCAATGTTGTTTCTTTTAGAACCCATAGCAAGCCTCTCCCGAATGACCCATTTGAAACCATACTACGGGTGGTCAATGTATAGTGATGCGATGATATATAGTAAAAATTGAAAATAAAAAACGTGGGAAACTATGCACAAGGTTACATTTGGAGGGTCATTGCCTAAAACTTTTCATCCGTTAAAAAATTACATTTTTAAGGAATTGGAATACAATTAAAAATTAAGAAAAAGGAAAATTTATCTGAAATGCATTTAAGGGATGAACTATTTCATATTTTAATGATATTTTCAGGTGACCATGAGTTGGAGGTAAAATACAAAATAACGAACAAATCAAGTGTATTTTGATAAAAATAAATACTCAAGGATTCACAAGATATATACCATATTTTGAGTTTCAAATTTCATAGTCGGTGTCAAAAATTGATTTTAGAGCCGTTATAAAGATTTTTTATGCCGAAAGTGCTTTTCGGACCGGGATTTTACTTTGTTATCATAAAGCCTAAGCCCTATATAAACTGCATCCTTTCTTTAAAAAATATGGTTTGATAAGGCTGCAGCCCTATAAAAAGAATAAGAAGCAAAATCAATCATCTAATCTAATCACTATGGTTGTGAAAAAAAAATTTTAAGCGTATATATTATCTAAACCATCTATATCACCCTAAAATTAAGTATTTATAGATCCACAAGATCTATATCATATTTCTTCAAATTTCATAGCTAGTGTCAATTTTTTATTTTCAAGCCATTATAGATATTTTCAATGCCGAAAGTGCTTTCGGGACCAAGATTCGAGGTGGAGATTTACTTTGTTTTCATAGAGCCTAGGACCTATAGAAAAAACATCCTTTCTTTAAACACAATATAGTACTATGGAATTTTAGAAATCAATATATATATACATAGGTAGAAAGGAACACGAAGAAATCCAATATTTTCATAACTCGATTATCAACTCATCACGAGCATTTTTGACACTAGAACTGCATTTTACGCTGGGTTATGAGGTGTGGCCTTACTTTTTCTGTACTTTTCAATGTAAAGTCTAAGTCTCATGATAACCTTGTTTTTTCTTTTTAATATTAACTATTAATTTTCATTACTAAGCCTTATGCTAAGCTCAGTTGTGGAAGAGGGATAGATGATTGTCTTCTTTACATCACAAGAAAGAATGAATGACATGTACATACATCCACATACATTGATATCATACATTTTGGGAAATTTACTTATGATTCGGGTTTTTTTTTACTGTTATGACGGTATGGCCTGAAAATAAGCTGTTATGACCCCGAAGGATGCATCCAAGATTCACTTTGATCTACTTAAAAACACAGAACAAAAGTCAGTTGTACGTGATAAATTTGTTACAAACTGTAAAGTAGAGAGAATGGAGTTCTGTAGTTTGGGGCTTCTCTCTGCTATTTGTTTGTCTATTTCTCCATCTTTCACCCATTAATTAAGGAAACATAAAAAATCCTCAAAAAAAGATGGAAAAATGGACAAACAAATGGAAGAGAGAGAGAAGCCCCAAACTACATAAATCTATTATTGAGAGTTTGTAACAAATTTACCTCGCACAATGGATCGCCTCATGTTCTAATTTTTTTAAGTACACCAAGCGCAAACATCGGACTGCCTTCTGTATAATCTTTTTTACTAAAGAATGTTTAATCTTTTTTACTGACAAATGCGGTTTCATACCTTTTTGTTCAATTTTTTAGGTAGAAAAAACGGCTAAGTTAAACTTGGCAAAAAATAACATCTTTTAAAAAAAAAAAATAATTATAGAATTTTTAGATAATAACTGACTTATTTTGGAGCCATATCATTATAATGGTAAAAAAAAAACTAGATCCGTAAATTTCCCTACATTTTGATATGGTAATAATTTCAAAGTACATAAATGAGAAAAAGTAAATGAGAAATGTTTTTGTGGAAAAAACAATAAAGCGAACATCGTGAAGATCTACGTCAATGAATATATTAAAATAAAAAAATAAAAAAAAATGAAAGGGAAAGAAATTGATTGCTAAATCTCGAACTTCAAAGCAATCAATGTTCTGAGCATAGCATTGTAAATGTTAGAGTCACTATCGTCATTCCTTGTTTCTCTTCAAAGGAAAAAAAGAAATTGATTGCTAAATCTCAAACATGATAACAACTATGGTTCTGGCCATCTTCATTGCTCTTCACTCGTGCTTCTCATGGTCTTTCTTAGATTTGAAACCCTAACAAAAGAATTTCCAAATGCAAAGATTAAACTTAACAAGAGAGGAAAAAGAATCAAAGAAACTAGAGAGGGAGGATCAAGAATCATTAAACCAGGAGAGAGGAAAGAGATGAGAGAGAAGAACAAGAATCGACAACTCGAGAGAATGTGTGATTTCAAAAAAAAAAAGCTAGATAGAGATAAAAGTGCCCAGATATAGAGAGAGAGAGAGAGAGAGAGAGAGAGAGAGAGAGAGAGAAGAAAAAAAAAACATACCAGCATCTTCTTCAACCCATCTTTCAATTCATGAAAGATGCCCCTCTTCTTCTTCTCCTCTCTGATGACTGCTTCTCTCTCTTTCTTCCTCTCCTGCTGGTCGAGATCAACCTCGAGGTATACATGGGCATTTTTCAGAGCCCATTTGAGCATGTGATAGTGGTTGCGGCTGCTCAGCTGTCGTGCATGAACGGCCTCGGGTCGTTGTTCGAAAGCCCTAACAATCACTTTTGAAGTGCATCCAGGCGCCTCCTCATCGTACACAACCGTCTCAAACTTTCCATCCACCTCTCGCACTCCACTCCCACTCCTTCACCTTCTCACACTCATCACCATCCAACTCTGAGTATCGATAAAACTTCTTCTTTTTCACTCTCCTCGTCCACAAGTCTTCACCATGTAACTCCCTCTCCTCCCATCTCTTTTCTCTCTCTACCTCGCATACCTTCTTCCAATTCCTTCGCCCTCCTTCTCGTTTAACAGGATCCATTCTTTCTCAGATTACTCTCTGCCCAATGCCTCTCTCTCTTTTTCTCTCTAGAAAACCCTCTCTTTCTCTCTCTCTATAAAATCACAATAAGAGGAAACATTGAGGAAGTGGGGAACAAGTGGGTCTCGTTCACTTTCAAGTTCAATTAATGGCCGCATATTGATACTCTCTCTAGTAAGTAAAATTTATTTTTAATTAGGGGTAGAATAAGATGAGTTTGGAGGCTAGGATGCGTTATTTATTTTGAAAAAAATGTGTTTTTTTGGTTTAGAGAATAACTAATAGATAAGATAAAGATCTTTTTGTTTAAAAAATAACAAGCAGTGGGTATCTTTTATTCTAAAAAAAGGCTAGAAAATAGGACGGTACGTCAGAGAGAAGAGAGAAAGTAGTGTACTGTAAGAGTTTGGGTGAGGTGAGGTGCTCTATCTCTCGTGCATGGGCAACAGTAAAGTACTGCTCCACTTCCTAAAGGAAGTTCTCTAACTTCTTCGCTATTCTGGCTCCCAGCGTTGCTGTTTTTACTTTTGAGAGAGTAATAAACTAAACAAACAGTAGAGAAATTGCAAGAAAAGCAGATAGAGAGAGAGAGCTTTTTACGATGAGAGAGTAATAAACTAAACAAACAGTAGAGAAATTGCAAGAAAAGCAGAGAGAGAGAGAGAGAGCTTTTTACTTTGAGAGAGTAATAAACTAAACAAACAGTAAAGAAATTGCAAGAAAAGCAGAGAGAGAGAGAGACCTGTTCAATAGTTTGAGAAAAAAACAGCACCGATTTATGTACCACCGACCCTAAAATTTTAAGTAAAATACAAAATGTTCCTATTATAAATGTAATAGGGAAGTGCCTAAAAGCTTAAGGCACTCCCCTACTAATAAAAAAAGTATAAAAAAAACCCAAAATTTGGGTTGACCGTTGGACAATTTTGAGAAAAAAAACTAGGTTTACATTAATTTCTTTTTATAAATGAAGCATTTCATATTTTACCTTCTTTTCTATAAGTGAAGCATTTTGTATTTTACCTAAAATTTTAGAGTCGATATGTAAATTACTCACCAGAAAAATAATAATAACATGAGAGAGAGATGCTTGTTAAATAGTTTCTAAAAAAGTCATAAATTATGGGGGAGAAAATAATACAGAAAACTGTCATAATCTTGTCATTATTTCATGATTTACAGGAACGCGTAAAGCAGAAGCAGAACAAGTAGCATCGGTGCTTAGCATAAAAAGCATTTTCAAGCCGTTTTCTGGCTCCACTCACTTTACAATTCAATTTCATATCAATTTTCTCTCTCTAACTCTAGTGAGGAAGACAAATGAGTTTGAAAAGTGAAGCAAATGAAAGTTTATGAGAAAACAAGAAAATTGAAATGACGTTTTAGAAAGTGAGCATCAAACTTGCGGAAATTACATCAATCAATTTGTCTAAGCTTGGACATTGCTATCCCTAATTCTCAAACAGATGAGATTGAGTATTCAAACCAGTCAGAGATAGATTCAAAAGACAAGATGAAGTTTATATAGTTCCTGAGTTTTATGAAAAATAAAATAAACCTCACTTTAAATTCTCATCTAGAACAGAAGTCTTCATGCTGACTCTAAAATCAAAACAGCAAATTCAAAACTCAAAAAATAGTACAGAACTTGCAGATCAATAAACACTTATTTTTAGGGTAAAATAGATGATCTAGATGATCTGTTACACTATACACTATTTTTAAAACTTGAAGTCCTTTTTTTTTTTACAACCATAGTTCTCAAGCTAAGAGATGATCGACACTTGAATTGCAATTTTTTATAAGTTATAAAACGACGCTTTACTCATTTTGATGAGGCTGCAGCCCCTGCAAACCATTTTCCATTCCTCTATGGTCTATATTTGTTGATATATTAAGTAGAGGATTAATTTTGTGAGTTTTTAATTTTCTCATTGTACTATGGGTCTCGACTTTCAAATCTCCCAAAAATTCACTTTTTAAAAGGGGAAAATAAGCGCTTTCAAAATTAGATACACTAGAGTAGCATTACTTTTTCTTTGCTCTAAGCACTGTTTCAAAGCCCTTATTAGTCATTAGTGGGGCGGATCGTCCACCTCGCAAATCCATTTTCAATCATTTGACACCAATCCGGACCAGTCCAAAACAGTCACGGAGAAAATTAAAAAATAAAATAGAGGTGTAAGTGAATATTAGATCAATTTCAAAAAAGAGAAAAGAGGCGGGGGATGGCGCTGATGGTAGTACATTCCTCAATCTGGTAAGGTACCCACTGATTCTTAGTCTAGATTGGTAATTTTCGGTCTGAATTGCCGGATTCGAAAAAATAATTTTAGGGAAGCCAGGTTAAAATGACAATAAGATATTTTAAAATAAAACAGTTTTGAGTGCCTCAACAAAGTATGTCCAATAATGGGATTATGCGGTGATACAACATCTTTTTTCTGATCCATATGCTGATTTCTCAAAGGAAAACAATAAAAAGCCATTTTCACGAGTTTTAATTTTTTTGAGAAAAACCATTTTTTGATGAATTTTAAGCTTATGAGTAGAGCATAAATTTGTAATATTTTATGGAACTAGTGGCATCCTCGGAGCTCTCTTCCAATAAACAACTACTCCACTGGCCAAATAAGTAAAAACTGCACAATAAGAGCATGACTGTAATGGTTGTCTTTTCAACCTGAATAACAAAATTAAACAACTGGCTAACCATACACTCAAGCCCCTTTTTTTGTATTTCTCTGATTCGTACTTTCTCAAGTTCCTGACAAATACCTTACGAGTTCCAAAAGAGTACTCTCTCTAATGGAAATTATCTACCTAAGAATTTAAGGATGAATTGATCTCAAACGCGCCGATTGGTCATTTGTCCCTCAATACCACAAAGTTGGCCCCCCCGTTAGTCTTCTGAATTCTAGAGATCTTCTTAAGAACAGCTGCAAATGAATCCTTGTCCTGTGTAGCAAAAGCAATACCAGAGCAAATATCAGTGATACAATGGCACCTAGAAAACAATAATGGAAGTCCCCCTGCCCTTCCATAATAAGACTAGACCAAAATCTAACTCAAAAAAGAATGGGGGAAAAAACAAAGAGACCAACAACTTACTGGAGGATGATACTATCACACTAATACCAAAATCACCCATTCAGTCTAAACATTCAAAAAACTCCAAAGCCTCTCTAAATATGCAAAGAACTAATACTCTTTGAATCCCATTTATACATCTAAAAGTAACTTGATTGACAACCTGTGATTGTGATGCTACTGGAGCATGGGGAGCCATCAAATATTCTCTAGTAAGTTCTTTAAGCATTCCAAGAAACCACCTCATATAAGACACCACAAGCACAAAAAACTAAAAGAGAATCCTAAATTTTCCCCGGAAGACTGCATCCTCACTAATCAAATTTCACAACTCTCAATCACCAAGCAAAGGAACTCAACAAGTGGACATAGCTATTTTTGATATTCTATCTTTTATTGCTCATGCTCCATATATCATTATATCTATGAGATGAAATCCAAGTTTCCTGCATGTGGTAAACGCAACTCCCAAAGCTTTTTGAATTTCACAATAAAAGACAACTCTAATGAACTTTCTACATCTCTGTTCGTCTCAAGCATGTCGAAATCATTATCTGCCTCCTTCAGTCTCTAATTGAAGACTCAGAAATTGATCTAGCTACTGTAACTACCTTTGGTTTTTAGGTAGGTAACTTCACTCATTGAAAGAAACACGTGTCATCAAGTTGCACTTCGCAGAACAGACATACAAAACACATGAAAAAGAGGTTACAGGAGAAAATATCAGTTACTAATTTACTACTTTTCAGGACACCCTTATACAGTCTAACTGTAATTACAGAGTAACTACTTCCACCAATAATCATAAAGAGATGAAAAAGATATGGTTTTCTGAAAAGCAGGTGCACTAATTCAGCACAGCAGATAACAAGCAAAAAAATATTTAGATATATACCTCTTTAGTTCTAAGCCTGGCCTTGAATTTGCCAACAAGATCTTGTGTGGTGACTGGAGCCATCTGCAAGAGGACAGCCCTAATTTCATCCTCAGTGACAGGTACAGCAGCAGCAACTGGAGAACCTGCAGGTTTTGTTCCCGATGATGATGGAAGTTTGACCGGGGTATTACTTCTTTGAGCAGATGCGGGCTCATCTTTAACGGTGGTAGCAGGCTTCGAATCCTGAAACTCAAGCACATCTCATCATGTAAACGGTAAACACATTGACATATATGTAATGCATATGGGTAAGATACCATAAAACCCACACACTTCAAAAACTCAAATTTGGACTAATCCATAACTGAATCAACTCGATACTTGGGGAGTGACTCAAATGATATTTTCATATTAAAGAAGAAAAAAATATAAAAATATAATGCTTAATGATCAAGGAATAACATAAGAAGGTTTCTCTAACACACCCAACCCCCCCCCCCCCCTTTCCCTCTTTTCCTTTTTATTTTTATTTTCCATCCTAATGATGGAGTTCGAACTGGGTTCAAAAGCAAAAGAAATTGCAGAATAAGCAAACTAATACTCGTTCCACACCCCAAAAACAGAAAAACAAGTCAGTTAAAAACTCAGGCAAATCAAAACAGATCCCTGGGACTTAGACAAGCCAACTTTGGGACTTTCCCAAGTTTGTCATACAGGTCAAATCAGTACAAGGTACCAGAACCCTGAATAAAAAATAATAATAATCAAAGAAAAAGTCAAGATCATTTGTCATCCAAAATAAACAGACATACATTTTCTATTTTTGGTTTTTTGGAGGGTGCAGAAGCAGCAGGTTTTGCATCATCACTGCCAGATTTCCTCTTAGCCTTTGTTGACTTGGAAGTGGAAGGAGTGCCTCGATTGGATCCTGAAGTCGCAGTTTTGGTGGGACTATTATCGACAGGTTCCTCTTTAACCTCTTTCTGCTTTGGAGCTAACACAGAAGACGTCCCCATGTCATCATCCAACTGCTCACAGTCACAAAGAAAATTATCAATTCAGTGGGGATAGAGTGAAGGACAATTTGAATTGGTTCCAATTAATAACATCCACTTTACATTAAAAGATTCTATTGAAGGTATTATATATACGAAGAACTAGGTATCTGGAAACGTTTTCATCCATGTATGGATGTGGTTTAACAAGATATTTCAAGCACCAACCGATTCAGCTGATGTGGATCTGGATCTGGATCAGTGGGTGGGCAGTCTGCCCAGATGGGTGGGGAATTCACCCACTGATTCTGTGCTTTAGACATTCATCCTAAGTACGCCGTGAACCATTTGAGGAATACATAGCCACCTGCATTTAGAACTTACCGCCTAACAGAGAAAATTCCAATGACATTTCTCAATTACTCGTCCATTTTTCTTGAGTTGGAAAAGATCTAATTAGAGTATAATTAGTTTGTTTCACCATCAAAAACTTAAACAACAGAGGCAAACCCAGTAAGTAAGAGCCACTGTGATCTTTCAGGACTTCAAGATAATTATACTTAAACCAGCCAATCCCTCTACAGCCAACATAATAACAGTCCGCCAAATTTCAACATCCAAGAAAAAGCACTTGTGCAGGACCTAGGACATTAACCGACTCCATAGAAATTAAATTAAACCAACGAGTGAATTACATTGACCATATAGAAATTGATATTAGTAGAGCAATGAGTACATCGGTGATCAAATTACTCCATATTTGAGCACAGGAATCAGGCAACATGATTAACTGGAAGCTGTGAAGTTCAAATTAATTTTTCATGATAGGTACAAACTTAATGGTCAAAGCTTATAAATCTCTTCTTTGGATGGTACATACTAACTAATGAGTGAGGGTTCTTGAGTTTCAAAACTTTAATTTATCGAATAGTCCAGAATATGGATATCACATTAAAAGATGAAACAAAAAGCAGAAAGAGAAGTAACATTGGCATCATATGTCACTAGAGACCAGAAATTGGTTCATGGCATTCAAAATAACTTCAAATGCACATCCATAACAATGGAAGAATGCTCGTAAGGTACATCCTGCTCTCAAAAGAAGTCAATGATAAATCTTTAAAGAGAGATATCAGCTACATACAAAATGAAAAATTATGCAAACTATGTATATGTATATAAATGTCAAATCATAACATACACATATCTGCCAAATCAGAATAACAGCAAAAGGACTCACATCATCATCGTCGTCATCATCATCACCATCTGATTCATTTAGACCTCCAGCTCGTCCAAGCAGCTTCTTCAGCTCTCTCCCAGATTTGCTTAGTCCACCCTCCTCATCTTCATTTCCCTCATCCTCATCCTCATCATCCTGCAAATAAGGAGCTATCAAGTACAGAACTAAAATTTACGTCCCTTGAACCAAGAACTATCAGACCTAATGGTCCAGCTTGCTATCCCTGTTCACTTAATCATCTGTTCCACAAAGAAGAAAATAAATATAGAATTCTGAAGAAGGCTAGAACACGTTCTCAATGGCCTTAATTCATCTATTACACAAAGAAGAAAAGTAAAGCTAGAATCCTGGAAAGGCTAGAGAGCATTCTCAATGGCCACAAGACTTTGCAGAGACCAAAGAGAAAAACAGTGTTACCACAGAATATGCACTATATGAGTTCAAAACAGATGGCAATTCAACTTAAGCAGAATGATTCAAAAATTTAACCCCAAAAAAAGGAAAACGAATAATGAGAATTGGATATTCCTACTTCCTGTTATCCTTAAACCAATCCAGAAATCAAGACAAACAGCTAACTATGATATTATCGTTTTTCTTGTTTTTTTGGCAAGTTATTGGGACTATTGCTGTTTTCCTTGATCACGTGAAGTCACGAACATTGAAACACAGAAAAGTATACAAAGAGACGATTTACTTTTGGTACAAGGAGGTTACAATCACTTTTGTCCATCAAATTTCAAATCGGGTGGTTGTAAGTGTGTCACAGACTAAACATTTAAAAGAAAAATTCTCAAACGCCGAGACAGACCCCAAACTATCCAATTGGACATCTGGTGGCTAGGAGTAATTGTCACCTCCTTGTATCAAAGATAAATGGTCTCATGGTATACAAACCCTCAAGGTTTCAAAAAATGTTAAGTGGCCTCTAGGAGGGCCGGCTCCACCCAGAACCTTAGGCACCTTGTAGTACAAATTCTCTAGATATATAAATATATGTGCTGTCCAAAAGCACATATAGGCATATATTTGTGTCAATTTTGTAATTTATTGCATTTGAAAAATATTGTAACATACTTTTTTATATACAATTATATGACATATCGCATGTTGAGAATAAACTTGTTCAAATTTCAGAATTCAAACTATACAAAGCTGAAAAAAAAAAATTAAAAGTCTAATAGGCTATCTATTCCATAATAACATGGACTCCAAGTCTCCAACTCTCTAAGTCTTCCACAAACTTACAAAAGTATAAAACCAAACAACAAAATAATCCAAAAAGGTGAAAAGCCTAACATCCAAATGTCCGAAGTCCAAACCAAGATGGTGCAACAAAGACACTAAAGAAGAAGAGAGAGGACATTGGCGTTTCTCCAATCATCATCAATAATTCCAATGAGAAAAGAGAAGTTTAGGAAGCATCTACAAACCACAAAAAATACTTTTGATTATCAGAAATAGGTATTGCTAAGAGATTGTGGGCTTATGGAAGTGTTCTTTCCTTCTTGGGGGTCAAAATTACCCCCTTTTCCCTTTTGGGCATCTTTAAAAATCGAAAAAAGGCCCAGGTCCCTGGGCATTTGCCCAGAATTGTGCGCGCTGGGCGTCCGCCCAGGTACAACCCCCTAGAATGGGGCGCCCAAGTATAGGCATGTGGTCAGAGGTGTGTCTTGGGCGCCTAGGCGCTGGGCGGGCCGTTTTTTTTGCCTTAAAAAATACAAGGGAAATTATAAAAAATATACCTTAATTTTTGCCTAATTAGAAAAAAAACACATACTTTGATTAACCTTGTCCAATCCCCCTTTTTATCCTTTGGCATTTTTTTTACCAAAATAGCCTTCACGGTAGTCGTATTACCGTGAAGGTAGGTGTCATTACGGTACTTTAAGTACCGTAATGCTAAAGGGTTTCATTACGGTACTTTAAGTATCGTAATGCTAAAGGGCTTCATTACAGTAGTTTAAGTACCGTAATGCTAAAGGGCTTCATTACAGTAGTTTACGTACCGTAATGCTAAAGGGCTTCATGCCGACCCACCTCATTTAAATGTTTCAAGGTAATACTTTAACATTATAGTATTTAAAGTACCACAATGAAACATTTTAGCATTACAGTACTTAAAGTACCACAATGAAAACCTTTAGCATTACGGTATTTAAAGTACCATAATGACGCCTACCTCCACGGTAATACAACTACCGTGAAGGCTATTTTGATCAAAAAACGCCAAAAATGAGAAAAAAAGGACAAGGTTAATGAAAGCATGGGGTTTTTTTTTCTAATTAGACAAAAATTAAGATATATTTATGACAATTTCCCAAAATACAACCCTGGATTTTTCTCATTAGAGTAGCAAAATAATCCAAAATACTACATCAAGCTAGGATAGATGGTGTTTTTGGGCAAGAACCTCAATGAAGAGTGTCCAAGAAAATAGGGAATCAAATGTGGGCAATTACTGGTTTACAATTTACAAGGATTGCTCTATAGTGTACAAGGATGAACATCATAGAAGGCAAAAGCTGGTCACCGAAATAATCACAAATGCCAAAGGGCACCAATCTTTAACTCTTTATGGAAACCAAATGTATAGATAAATACATTGCACTCCAATAACAGGCAGCTACCCCTAGTTCAGTAGATTGCTTCAGAAAAAACAATCCTTCATTGTTAATGAAAGTACATCACCACTTCAGCACAAACCACTCCAGAAATTTGCCCATGACAAATCTTAACCAGAAATTTCTAATATGCAATTATGCATGTAGATGGGATACTTTTACAGCAAGGATGAAATTTTGAGCATCTTTTAAGATACTATTAACTAAAATAATGACCACTTTCTGTGTGTTTCCAGTTACAATGATCAACAAGAAAAGCTCATAAATACTAGAGGTCTGAGTAGAAACCAGAGTAAAAGGTACAGCAGAGTTGGATAATAATTGGAAGAGGCCAATTGATGTCATTGATGCAATGTCAGCAGCTAGTAACAAACAACTTGCAATTGGTCCTCTCAATACTATCCCATTATTTCTATGTGAACAGTTTCAACTATCCCATGATTTCTTCTGTAAATATAATTCGATAAAGAATCAGGCAGGCAGCGACACAAGGTAAGACAATGATAAGAACCGATATTGTTCAGTTAGCAAGAATCCAGCAATACAAGAAATCAGAGACATATAAAGAAAGCAGTATGTTTTGTGGGTAGCAAAAGCTGGTAATTTTCCCATGAAGGAAGATAAAAGAATGAATGTACTAAAAAGAGAATCTACAAGACTTTCGACTTCGGGAATGGCATGAGCTTCTTTCATGGAGGTTTAAAAATGCTCATGGCCATTGAAGAGAAGCAGGATAGAGTGGTCTCTAAGTGATCCTAAATATATTCAGACAGCCTCAAGAAAGGTTAGCAAGTGACATTTCTAATGCAGAGGCACCATCTCTAGTGGAGGAGGCTGCTAAATCTGCGGTTTGTGCTTATGGATACAGTAATGCATGACACGAGATAAAAGGAGCAGATACAATACTGATTCTTGGGTGTCTCTTTGAAATTTTCTTTATTGTACCCAGGTATCAGAAAGGAACACTATACTAGATTTGAATGGAAATCATACTTGTGTAGGGGGAGGGATTCAGAATTAGTAGCTTGTCTGAAGCGTGAGTCTTGATTCTTGTTGGAGCTATGCATTATTATGATTTCCAGCACAAATCCACATATTCGTGTATGTACATTACTTTTCAATGCTCCGCCTCACAAAGGCGTGTAAGCCACAGTTCCTATTAACGGTAGGTACTACAGTGAATCTTTTTTGTGGGAATACTTGATGATCCTATAAGGAACCTGTAATTTGATACGAATGGTACCTCGCAAATCAATGTTCAAAAAGTTGGATGTGGCAGCCGAGGCGGGCAGGGAGGGGTGGTGAGGGAGTACTTATAGAATATTGAGAAGAGAAGATGGAAAGGTACTACTAGAAATTTCACTGACAAAAATGGGGTAATTTTGGAATATTTTATAGTCAATTGTATACTATATGTTCATTATCAAGGTGCACAGCAAGGGAGAAAACAGAGGAGAGAAGAGAGGACTTCTACAATCTTAATGCCAATTATAGTTTTTCATAATCTCTCTTAATCCTGCTGTTTTTGCAACACCTGCTCTTGTTTGTGCAAAACGAGAGAGAGGGGAGGGGTGAGAGAGAGAGACCTTCTTCAATGTTAATGGCAGTTAGTGTCTTTATTCTCAAGATTGTTTCTCTCTTGAACCCTGCCTTCTACATCTACTTCTTCATCTCCCTACATTTTTTTACTCTCTTTTGAAGGGGCTTGCGTACTTTCTTTTTTAAGAAACATTTTTTTGAAGGGGGCTTGCCTTTAATATATATATATATAGGTAAAATTTTATATAAAGTTGCAACCTTAAAATGTAAAATTAAAGGTGCACCACAAAAATCCATCATAAAAGGTTGTTTGGATGTTGGAAAACCCTCTAATCGATGATCTCAACATCAAGATGTATGAATATGAAAAGAGAAAAAGACTTCGAGTCCGCGAAATAATGTATCTTGCAACACATTATCTAGACCGTCCATTTTCTAGATTTTCATGTGTTCATAGATCTACTTGATTTGAACCATTTTTAGAGTTCAAAATTTTATAATTAGAGATAAAAATAGATTTTCAAACCATCCTAAGTATTTTCTATATCAAAATTACATTTATGAGAAAATTTAGAGGTGTGGCTTAATTGGATTGTTTAAGGTTGCACCATATGCAAACCACACCTACATATACACACACACACACACACACGAAATCAACTTCTAACGCCTATAGGCGAAAATGAATAGTGTTATGCCCCCACAAGGGACCTATTACGTATGTGGCCTTGCCAAATCCCCACCGTCCAAAAACATGGCGAGCCTATAGCCGAAAACACTATTCATTTACGCTTATAGGTTTCGCGTAGGGCTTTCCATATATAAGGTGATGGCACTAGGGGGTGTATTGGCCCATCTTGAGCCCACCTAGGCGGGCCCCTAGAGAAAAACGTGGGCACCTAGGAACATGGCTGCCCAAGGTGCCACCTAGGCTTATTCTTTTTCTAGCCTACTTAAACTGCCTAGGCGGCCCGGCTGCCAAATTATTGAATTATTCTTTTTCTCAAAAACTTAAAAAATCAACATTTGAAAATTATATACTTTTTATGGAATTAGCAAATATCAGGCAACTTGTTAAGCATTATCCATTTTTTTAAAAATAGCATCATAAGTATTTTCTTAGGCTTACAACTCCATTTTTCTTTTTGAGAACTTGATGCCAAAAACTTCCCCCCCTTATTTTTTTCAGCAATTCATTTGGAAAAAACAAAAGCTACACTTAAATGGAAATATAAAATACTCTGCTCTGGCAGTAGAGTATACTGTCCACTTACTCCTCAGGGAGAAAAGCTACTTGGGAAAAAAAAATTGGGATCCACTTAAGAATGACCAAATGTTATTAAAAAGTGGGTATTGAGTTATGTAACACTTAGATTTGGCCATCCAAAATTTTGACGCCATATGTTCAATTTTAGTATATTTTTCTCAAGCTCTTCGAGATGCATTTAATTTTTTATTTATTTTTTTAAGGATTTTTTTCCTTTTTCTTTTTCAGTGTTGGGGGAGGCAAGGGCCGACTTGGTAGCTAGGTTGAAGACGATACATGCCAAATTTTTGGGGTCCTAGAAATACTCCAAGTAAATGGATAGTATGCTCTCACCAAAGCAAGAAATCATTTTGAGGACCCAAAAACTGCTCTAATAACAAAATTAGAAGATATGAAAATACGAGGTAATTGATCTAAGAAGGGTGAGGACCTTAAACTTTCCCTTAACCCGTTTCAAACCCAGATAAAGGAAGTGGGTTGTGTTAGGTAGGCAGCCAATATAAAACTTTGCCAACGCTTTCCATGAATCCGCAATATACATTATCTTATTCTAGGGCGTTCCCCGTAAGCAACGTGCTGTACCAAATAGCCGACCCCAATTAGTTGGGAAAAGCCATGGTGGCAATGGACCCAGACCCGACCCGGGACCCGAGGGATAGACCGATCCAGGTCCTAATATGGGTCCAAGATTTGGACCTGAACACTATTCAGGTCCGGGTCCGATAATTATTTTTTGGGTTGCAATATATGAAATATATTTAAATATAGTCCAATACATAGATATTTTAATTTTTTGGGTCAGGTCCAGGTCCGGGTCCTAGTCCAAGCCAAACTCAAACCCGGATCTGACCCGACATGTCGCCACCCCTAGGAAAAAGGTTCTGATGATGATGAAAATATTAGGTGATAACGAAATCAATGCTGAAAAACAGAATAAATAGATTTTAAGCCACATCCTTTTTGGAAATGATTCCAAAGGAGGGCACTAAGTTTACTAAACACTTTGTCTAAGCTGCCCAAGTTGCACATCTTGCCTACTTTAAGGATGTTATACACCCCAGACAAGATTCTCCCTAGAGAAAAAGATTGTAGAAGACAGAAAACCTCAAGAGGAGACTGTCAATTGTGGAACATATTCTTCTAAACTATGTTTATGCTCACAGGATCAAGGAACACATCCTAAGTTTGTTTCAGATTTCGGGTTGATTTTCTCTCTGCTAAACCCCAACAATGGTGTCTGCCTGACCCCACCACTAGGCCCTATTCTTCGCGAAGAACTACTATTGGGTCTTTCACAGTCCCTCCAGCCTTTTGATTATTTCCTCGTATAGATTCACTCCTCAAATGGATCTTTTTCTATTAAGAGAGCGTGGAACTATATTAGAGACAGGGCCCCCACTAAAGGGATCTTCAAATATTTATGGGCTTTCTCATTTCCACCCTCGGGCCAAATGGTTCGCTTGGCTTGCCCTTCATCTTCCCCTCCCTAAATTAGAACTACTACAGTTCCTAGGGATCCATCTAGTACACCGTTCCCACTTGTGCCAGAATGTAGGTGATTTTGTTAACCATATTTGCTATATACTCTCCCACAGTTGTATTATGTGGCGATGTGGAGTTGGGTCAAATTCCGGTTTTGATCGGCAGGATTACGTAATGTTTGGATCTCTCTATTCTGCACAACCGTCGGGCTCCTCTGGACTAAAAGGAATTTGTGTATCTTTGAAGGAAAGAGACCCCAAAAGAGAACAACTGCACCGGATCATTTCTATTGTTGCGGGATTAGCACAGGTGAAAGGATGGACTTTCCAGTCGTCAAAGAAGCCTATCGTTGACAACCTCAAAATCCAGTGGCACCCTATACAACCTAAAACTTTGATGTTGGTCTCATGGTCTCCACCCCAAGGTGGTTTCTATAAATTAAACATTGATGGCTCATCTCTTGGCAACGTCGAAGTGGCTGGTTGTAGCGGATTTATCAAAAACGATATGGAAGGGTTTCATGCTGAATTTTGTTGTTCCTCTGTAGACTATTTAAGAGTCAGGAACACATCATGGGCTCTCTGATTGTCTACGTCCTTAACCGCAGAGAAGTATCCAACCATAGAGTTGTTATTGAGGCATGCTAACAAAAGTGGTTTGTTTGGAGCTCTGCTGGTAGACCTAGATACAAGGTCTAGAGTGAAAAGCCACCTGAGGATCACTTAAAAGTTAATTTCAGCATAAGCTCATTCAGACATCCAAGGCTGTCTTGGATGAGGATTTGATTCAAGATACCGCTTATTGGGTCATCAAGACCAATTGCAAAGTTAGATTAATGAATTCATGGAGTTCAAAGCAAGAGTTGTTAGGAGCCTCAAACAGACAAGCATCTCCTCCCTCTCGATGTTATTACAACCACCTGGCAAAGGCAGTCCAAAAAAGATCAAACCAGTTCAACCGGATGATCATAGCGCAGTTTTTCTTTATAATTTTTAATTTATTTTTATTTATTTCTAAAACAACTTAACTAGTGAACCAGCGAGTCCAAATAATTTGGACCAACTGGTATCCTCACTGATTTGATGACTGGTTAGTGTTAATACATTGCTCCCTTCTCTTACGGAAGCCTCTTGTCAAAAGGGATTTTGTTCAATGTAAATAGATGGGGCCCCAGAGAGACAATTATCTATGGAGATTCTTGCCATTATGAGGGAGACCCTTAGTTTTTGGATTTATCCATCTTTTGAGAGAGTGTCCTTTAGGCTCCATTTCAATGAATCTGACATGACCCTCCCTTACTTTACTGTTATCACAAAAAAAAAAAAAAAAAAAATTCACATTCCTGAAAGGGATATATATAGATGTATAAGTCATTATGTAGATAATAGAAGGCTAGAATATTAAAGGGCCATTGAAAATATTAGGAGTTGAGGACAAGCCACGCTAGTCATGAGCAATTCATATGGTTATTCACTAGCAAAAAGTTGGAGAAAACAGAGAACATTCCTAAAAGGGATATATATAGATGTATAAGCCATTATGTAGATAATAGAAGGCTAGAATATTAAAGGGCCACCGAAAATATTAGGAGTTGAGGACATGCCACACTAGTCATGAGCAATTGATATCCTTATTCACTAGCAAAAGGTTAGAGAAAACAGAGAAGCCCAGGTAGCTCATTCATTCAAAACCACTAAGTAATAGGTCAGAAGGCCCCTAGGGGATTGTAACCCTGACCAATGATGTGAATGATAGACATTATATTCACCACCGCAAATTTACCGGTCTAATAAACAGGGAGCATGAGAAAGGGTATGGCCTCTATTCAAAAGGATTATTCAATTTATTCTCGAATTAATCCTAAATTTCCCATAAAATTGAGAAACCTTTTGATCAAGCAGCCGGTACTATTATCTATTCACAACTGGACTCTGTTCACCAAAACCAAAGAGAAATGAGAGTCACATTTTAGAGAAGAGCAAAGAAGTTAGGATGCAGAAAGGGGTCCGTGTGCCATGCATGTGCGCACATGTGTGTGTGTGAGAGAGAGAGAGACAGACAGACAGACAGAGAGGGACAGGGAGCTGGTACAATAATTGGGGAAGAAGAAAAGGTAACAATAGTGGCAGAGAGGTAGGGATTGTCTAAGACTCCAGACAGGAAATTTAGATTTTCACTCGGACCATGTAATTTATCATGAAAGTTTAATAAAAATGCATTGAGAATCCCAAAGAATGATGGTAACAAAAGCATTGAGAGGAAAAAGCATAGAGAATCCCTAAAGAGTGATGATAAGAAAATGAGAGTAACGAAAAAAGGATCCCTAAGAAAAAAATGAGTGACATAATTACATGTACACTCAAGAATTTATATAAGACAAAAATAAAACTAGAACAATAAATAAATACTAATATAATAATAATAATATAATATATATATAATATATATATATACGTGTAGGAGAGAACG
>NW_006500340.1:2638666-2665309 GCF_000471905.2 Amborella trichopoda | reverse complement strand
CAACTAACATACATAGAAAGATTCATACATACACAACACACACCATCACACACATACACACTAATCTAATATACTTCATTAAGAAATACATTTCAGTTTTGGAAGGTGTCCCGATACAAAAATCTTTGCTAGAAGCAATGGACAATACCATTGGGCAATGGCACCAATGACAACTATGATAAAGAGAGAAGGCCAATAACTTATCTGATAAGTTATTGGCCAAGCATTGCAATATTAGGTTCAGGTTGACTTTTCTTACTCTTTTTTTCTGACTTTTCCAACATTTCTCGTTTCTTTCTTGCTTTACTTGGACTAACAAATTAGACCAGCTGAATACTACATTCACACCAAATCTAGTGGGAACAAATCAGTCACTTTCCAGCTCAATGGCTAGCTCGATCCTTTCCAATATGCTAAGCATACTAAGCATTACACAAAGTAAGCATACGAGCAAATTTAAATAAGTCGTGGATCACTTAAATCGGCATAATTGGCCTCTTCACAATCTAACCTGCTTAATTTCAGGAGGAGCAGGAACTTCCGGAGCAAAATCTTCTCGTTCCTCAGGATCATTACCAACAGCTTCATCATCATCTGTGAAAATTTCCTCGTGCTCCCAATCATCACCTAAAAAGCCGAAGTCGAGATAAGGAAATCCAGTTTTACAAATTAATTAGTCATCAATAGCAACACTCTTCCCATTTTTTTCATTAGGTTGTGTATAATTCTACAATTAATTGAATTAAAGTATAAACAAACTAATAGCTATTAACATTTAACCCATTTCTAGTTCAATATAAACTCTAGTATCATTATTTTTCTCTCTCCAAGTAATTGAAATAGATTTTCGCAATTTCGTATGGAAAGCAAGCCTTCAAATCTAGAAATTTAAGTCCGCCTCTAATACTCAAGTATATGCATCATATCAAAACCTTCAATTGGATATTTTATATCATACCAAACCATGTCCTAAACTGTAATAAAGTTTTACCACCAATACACGGCTCTACCTTGCGTACCTGTATTGGTTACCATAAAATTTACTGAAGTTTGATTTTATTGCTGACACTAGCCCAAATTATCTATAAAAAACTCAGCTGAACTTAACAATACAGGTTCCAGGTTGCATTGCGCGCTTTGTTATCTTAGAATCCACATATCCTTAGTAATTTACCCATCAATAGTAATTCCATTCTGCGAAAGATGTTGAAATTTGAATAATCCAAGTTTAATCTATACGAATTCCCCAAGTAGAAAACCACTGGATAGAACCTTTACTTAAAGTAATTGATTCAATAAATAGACCAATCTACATATCCTTAGAACAAATGGATTACATCATTTGCAATTAAGAAGAAAGACTTGACACGCATTATCAAGTATATCCTTGAGAACCCCCAGCATCATTTGTAAGTGCCATTCTTGTGGCCCAGTTTAGAGCCAATACATGCATATATAGGAAGTTGGAAATTGAAATCCAGAAATCGGTACGCAAATAGCTCTGAGCCAAGTCAACTCCATGTTAGGTAGCAAGTCATACCAGAAAACAACATAAAAATATGAGATGCGACTAAAATCTTATAAGATTCAGTCAAGACTCGATGGTGACTCAGTGCGACGCCCAAGTCAACTAACCATACACAATTATTATATGTGTATGTATATATGCTTAGGCACCTAAAGCAATCAGATTTTCTCAATGGTTACATATTAAGATGCCCAAGTATGGATAAGGAGGGAGAATGGGGACACAATATTACTAAAAAATCAGGATAAAGATACTAATAATACGAGCATCTATCTAACACATCTATAAATAATTATTATAGCATGCATAATATAGAAATATATGCATCCAACACTTTTTTCTTAAACAAATTTCATTAATAAAAAATGACATACAAGTTTGTGTATCCTCTCTCTCTCTCACATCCCTTCAATTAGTGTGTGAGAGCTCTCTTTACTTCTTTACAAAATTGGGTCTACATACAGACTAATTGACAGGTTTCAAAAAAGAGTAACGACTACATCAGGTTTAGACACTCCCTCCCTTGATAAACTATCAGCTTTCTCATTAGACTCCCGATACTTGGCTGAATTTCACCAAAACCTTTCCAAGATGATCCCATATTTCTACATATACATTGTGTACCTGCCATGGTTACCTCTCCTTGCTGCTAGCCCAATTTACAGAATTGCCGCAATCTCCATCAATAATCACCGTATCCCACCTTGTGTCCATGCATCTCAAACCACAGAGCAAGGAACTAGTGTCAGACCTCCTTCTTAACATAAAATCATGCATGCGTCTAAGCAATATGCATGGAACTTCCCTCATGACATAACAAATTACAAAGGACCCGCAAGACTTGTACGGACTTATGCTATCTTGGGAGGATTTAGCTTTCTCTACTAGCAGGCCAATTTTTAGACCGACAAACCTCAATGAGGGAGTACCTCCAACCTTGCCTGACCTTCGGTGAGAGGCGAGGTTAGTTCGGGGCACTAACGCGCGCCTATATGTGGGCTAGCAGCAAAACACTAGGTGCAAGACCTTGGGTAAGATGGTTAAAACAAATGACTCAGTTGGTGGAACTTGTTGGACCACCAAGACCAATCAGCTGGGGGCTTGGATGATCAACCCATGGCCAACGTGACCTAATGGGAAATGAACATATCCCATGTACAAGAGGCATTGCTGACCATGCACTTGAGCTGGTGTAATGATCCTAAAACTTCAAAAAAATAAAAAAAATTTAATAAGTGATGGTCCATATGAGCATGATTAAAGAGATTTAGAAATACTTTAAGTATGCAAGTAGACTCATCCGGTCGCCGTTGAGGTATAGGTGGACCTATCCGGTACGCCAATAGGGATTAAGTGGACTCATCCGGTACGCTGGTGAGGTATAAGTGGACCTGCAGGGATTAAGTGGACTTACCTGGGACGCCGATAGGTATTAAGTGGACCCATCAGGACGCTGATGGGGTATATAGATGACTTACTTGCGACGCCAGTAGGGTATTTTGTGAAATCTTTTGAATTATGCACTAACGTTAAAATGTTATACGCATTTCAATTATTCGAATTATACTTAATTATGCATTTTTGAAAGTGAAACAATTGATGCATTTCTGTTAATAGATCTCCTTTTTGAAAATATTGATATCTTTCAACCATGATTATTTTTAGGATTATGATGATCACTTACTCAGTAGCCAAACTCATCAAATTATGGTAAACATTTTTTCAGGATAACTGCGGTTTCATTTTGAGTGCTCGTCAGGATCAACTCTGGAAGATATTGTAGTTGTGCTTAAACTTTCTTTTGTTACTTTGTAAGAATTCGCCACTGTAAATTTGTCCTATCAAGAGATGTATATATGATTGTCACATCTCAGGAATATCAGTATTGTAAATTCTTGGGGCGTGACAATTATGGTATCAGAGCAATAGGTTTAAGACTCTTAGGAAATTTAAAAAGAATGTACTCAAAATCACATTTATTGTGTGTACAGACCGGGACGACGTCAAGATCTAGAATAGCTGAAGCTCATATGGAAAGAATTCACAAAGCCTTGAAAAATATGGTTGCTCTAATGCAACATCAGATGGAAAACAACAATTCACCCAGGCAGTCAGTTATGGGAAATGGTGGGAGTAATATCGAACAATTTAAGAAATTAAACCCACCTTCTTTTAAGGGTGTTGTAAACCCACTGGAAGCCGAGGGATGGATTATGTAATTAGAGAAAATATTCAAGGTAATGGAATGTCCTGATGATAAGAAGGTGGCCTTGGCAGTTTTTATGTTAGAAGATGAAGCACAACATTGGTGGCGAATGGCAAAAGGAGTATTGGTCAAAGAAAATAAACCCTTGACTTGGGAAGTATTTCAAGAGGCATTTAACGAAAAGTATTTCCCAAATTTTATTCGAGACCAAAAAGAAATGGAATTTCTGGAAAAAAACCGGACAATAGCACAATACGAGGCCAAGTTTACTGAATTGGCCAGGTTTGCACCACATATAATTAACAATGAGGCAAAAAAGGTGAAAAAATTTGAAAGGGGTCTCAGACCAGCTATTAGAAGCAGAATATTAGTCTTAAAATTGAGAACTTGAGAAAAACCATGGATCGAGCCCTTGTTATTGGAATACTGGAACCTGTTTTAAATGTGAAAAATTGGGGCACCAAATTAGAGAATGTCCTAGCTTACAGATGCAACAGCTTCCAAAGAAGGGAGAGATAGCTCAAAAGCCTCAGGTGAACAGAAGAGTATTTGCGATCACCCAGCAAGACGCTCAGTCATCAAAATCAGTGATCCAAGGTACTCTTATTATCTTCCAAAAAGTAGCTCATGTTTTGATTGATCCTGGATCACCACACTTTGCATGCCACTTAAAGGTAGAACCAGAACAATTAGAACACATTCTAGAGGTAGCCACACCAATGGGAAATTCAAGTGACACCAATATAGTGTACAAATCCTGTGTAATAAAGATAAAAGAAAAGGAACTGTTGGTTGATTTAATACTTCTAGAAATTCAAGATTTTGATGTAATCTTAAGCATGGATTGGCTTTCTGCATACCATGCAAGTATTGATTGTTACAAGAAAATGGTTACCTTTAGTATTCCGGATCAACCAGTATTTTACTTCAATGGTATCAAAGAAGACTCCCCATCATATTTAATCTCCTGTATTCGAGCTAATCGCCTCCTCAAAAAGGGTGTCAAGGCTTTCTTTCCTATATCAAAGAAGATAGGAAGGAAGAGATAAATTTGGATACCACTCCGGTTATCTGAGAATTTCCCAACATTTTCCTTGAAGAATTGCCAGAATTACTGCCTGACAGGGAAATTGAATTCTCTATTGAATTATTGCCACGGGTAGCCCCAATTTCTAAGGCACCTTACAGAATAGCACCAGCAGAACTTAAGGAACTTAAACAACAATTGGAAGAATTATTAGATAAAGGTTTTATCAGGCCCAGTGTGTCACCTTGAGGTGCTCCGGTATTGTTTGTTAAAAAGAAAGATGGGACCATGAGATTGTGTATCGATTATAGATAGTTGAACCAAATGACAATGAAAAATAAGCATCCATTACCTAGAATTGATGATTTATTTGATCAATTACAAGGATCACAAGTATTTTAAAAAATTGATCTTAGATCTGGATACCATCAGCTTAAGATTAAAAGTGAAGATGTCCCCATGACAGCTTTCAGAACAAGGTATGGCCATTATGAATTTTTAGTCATGCCCTTTGGATTAACCAATGCACCGACTGCATTTATGGATTTGATGAATCGGGTCTTTAAGCCCTTTTTGGATAACTTTATTGTGGTATTCATCGATGATATTTTAATTTATTCCAAGAATCAAAAGGAAAATGAGCAGCATGTAAGAATGATAATGCAAATATTAAGAGAAAAGAAATTGTATGCAAAACTTAACAAATGTGAATTTTGGCTTGAACAAGTGACATTTTTAGGACATGTCATATCAAAGGAAGGTCTATCAGTTGATCCTTCAAAGGTTGCAGCCATTGTTAATTGGAAACAACTAAGTAATGTGACTGAAGTTCTAAGCTTTTAGGGATTGACAGGATATTACAGAAAATTTGTAGGAGGATTTTCTCGAATCGCAACCCCCTTAACTAGATTGACACAGAAAAATGTCAAATTTGAGTGGACAAGTGAATGTGAGGAGAGTTTTCAAGAACTAAAAGTTCGATTAACTTCAGTACCTATTTTAACTATTCCTTGAGGGAAGTGGGGGATTTATGATTTATAGTGATGCTTCACATAAAGGCTTGGGCTGTGTATTAATACAATATGGGAAAGTAGTGGCATATGTATTCAGACAGTTGAAAGAATATGAAAAAAAATATCCAATTCATGACTTGGAGCTGGCTGCAATAGTATTCGCTTTGAAAATGTGGAGGCATTATCTATATGGTGAGCAATTCGAAATATACATGGATCATAAGAGCTTGAAATACCTCTTCTCTCAGAAGGATTTAAATATGCTGTAGATAAGATGGATGGATTTCTTAAAAGATTATGATTGTACAATCCATTATCATTCAAGAAAAGCTAACGTTGAGGCCGACGCTCTAAGTAGAAAATCTACGGGAGTCTTAGCTCATCTAATGATCCAAGAAATGAGATTGTTAGAAGAAATAGTAGATTGGCATCCGACTCAGCCCATTAATGGTGTGATAAGTATGATTGCCAACATTAAGGCAGAACCCCAATTAATCCAACATATTCGATCGGCACAAAAGAAAGACCCTCAGCTTATAACAATTGTGGAAGTGGTCAAGCTGAGAAAGAGAGAAGAATTCTCTATATGTAGTGAGGATTTGCTAAGATTCAAAGGTCGGATTTGTGACCCTAATGATGAGAGTGTGAAGAAAGTTATCTTGGAAGAAGCACATCACTCTCATTATATGATACGTCCCGGAAGTATTAAAATGTATCAGAACCTGAAGAAAATCTTTTGGTGAAATAATATGAAAAAAGAGGTAGCACTATTTGTGTCTTAGTGCCTAACACGCCAACAAGTAAAAGCTAAGCATCAAAAGCCTGCTGGGTTGTTGCAGCCTTTACCCGTGCCAGAGTGGAAGTGGGAGCACATCTCTATGGATCTTGTCTCTGGCTTGCCTAGAACTAATAAGATAATATAATAAGGTATCTTAAGAATTTAAATAAGAGAGACGAGGACTCCCACCCTAGAAAATTTTTGAGATCTTTCTCTCTCTAATCGAAACACAGAAGCTCTTTCTCTCTTTAGCCGAATTTTTATCTTAAGCTCCCTCTCAAATATTTTAGGTAAGTGACTTCATTATTTTAAAAAATAATCCATTCTTTTTAAAAATGAAATGAAATAATTATTTCTACTTATTATCATGAATGTTAGGCGCGATAAATTTTATGCGCAAGTGACCTCATTATTTTGAAAAATAATCTTTTTAATAAAATTATGATATTAAAAATTTTAAATGCTGTAAATTCTTAGAAATAAATTTATTTATTTATTTTTCTTGTCTATTGTTATAAAATTTTAGAAATAAAATTATTAGAAATAAATGTGATAGTTTAACTTCTACTAAAATTGTAAGATTTCTTTCTACTGCTTTTTAATATTTAGACATTGTCAAATTCATGTGCAAATGACTGCCTTATTATCTGAAAACTGATATTTTTGCATTTGATTATAGCATTGTCTGTGAAATGTTTATTTGCGAATTAAAATCCCACAAATTGTGATAATTCCGTATTCTTTAACTTCTATAAGAATTTTTCTATACATATTAGATTGGCAATTATGCTAAAATGTCTTTACGAATACCTTTCTAGATTTGAGCCCAAAATATTTGACTGGTTATTTTTGAAATGTTATTGAAAGTGCCTGTTATAAATGGTTTCAGTAAAATTCATATTAATAATTTCAGTGATATGTTGAGTACGATATTGCTGCTTTCGAATGTTTAAAGAGATTTAGAAATACTTTAAGTATGCAAGAAGAGTCATCCGGTTCACCGTTGAGGTATAGGTGGACCTATCCGGTACGCCGATAGGGATTAAGTGAACTCATCCGGTACGCCGGTGAGGTATCAGTGGACCTGCAGGGATTAAGTGGACCTATCTGGAATGCCGATAGGGATTAAGTGGACCCATCAGGATGCTGATGGGGTATATAGATGACCTACTTGGGACGCCAGTAGGGTATTTTGTGAAATCTTTTGAATTATGCACTGACGTTAAAATGTTATACGCATTTCAATTATTCGAATTATACTTAATTATGCATTTTTAAAAGTGAAACTGTTGATGCATTTCTGTTAATAGATCTCCTTTTAGAAAATATTGATATCTTTCAACCATGATTATTTTTAGGATTATGATGATCACTTACTCAGTAGCCAAACTCATCAAATTATGGTAAACATTGTTTCAGGATAACTGCGGTTTCATTTTGAGTGCTCGTCAGGATCAACTCTGGAAGATATTGTAGTTGTGCTTAAACTTTCTTTTGTTACTTTGTAAGAATTCGCCACTGTAAATTTGTCCTATCAAGAGATGTATATATGTTTTGATTGTCACATCTCAGGAATATCAGTATCGTAAATTCTTGGGGCGTGACAGCTGGGCAGGTGTGTCAACCCATAATGGTCAAGTGTGGGCTTAATTCACATAACCACCCCCAACCACGACTTCCATAAAGGCTATACGCCATGTGCAAATGATTGCACATGTATTGGCCCAGTTTGGACATGAATATTGTTTAATACCAAGCATACTTGAATTAGCATGCATGGTCAAAAATGGCCTATGGAATGGGTTAACTAGAATATCAACTCTGCCTTAGTGAGCCGCGGTGCGCAGTGATTGATGGTGGTGCATGGCTAACTGCACACCAAGTAGTGGGCAGTAAGGGTGGCACAGTCCTTGTTGGTCGTATAATTGGCGAGTTTGTAGGTCCGTATTTGGGACCATATAAACGCCTTGCCCAGAACCCCGAGCAGCATCCGTGGTTGTATACAATGATGTGTGTAGACAAAAGGGCCTTTCTCTACTTTGGGAATGCCTTATGTGCTTATCTCGCTCCATTGTTGTTTTTATGTGTGCATGTGGAGGGCTGGCCTTGCCTTAGCCCAAGTTCGAGTTTGGCTTGGCACCACATGGGTTGGCTAAGTTAAAATCAACCCTGAAACAATTTTTTATGTTATTTTTTTCCTTTCCTTGCTTAAAGCATCATTTAACATTCGTCAAACGGCCATTTTACTTCTCAGCTACATGAATCCTGGTTTTCCACTCTGCTCTTCTATGGTGACTGCACTCCTATAATGTTTTGCTTCATTGCTTGTATTCAAATAGAAGTGTAAAATTTAATTAATAAAGGGAGTAACACTCCTTCTTGGTGGTGTGGTTATTGAATGGCAGATTTCTGTGTTTCATAGACTCTATTACATATGCAAAACATCATGATGCAAAAGGATTCCGTCCAACATTAAATTAGTCAACTATTTAATATAAAATGCAGTATTTCAGGTTAGTAGTAGTCTATGACAATTTATTGTTTATATTTTTCCATTGTTTTTTGTTGGATAATGATATATTGACATTCATCGAGATGAGATTCATGGGATTAAAATCCTATCAGCCCTATTCCTCCATAGTTTTTCTACTTAGTAATGTCATTTAAATAGGGTTTATAAAGCAAAACCTGTAAAACATGCAATTATTGGCCTGGAATCAAAGATGTCAAATAAATATCATATAAATGAAATCATAAACTACAAATGATGCAATTTTGCTATTTGGCGAATTGGTACAATTTGTCACAAATGAAAATGAAGTGATCCTGAAGGACATACAATAAATGGAGAAACTTTTGTTGATTCTTTAGCATTGTATCCCTTATTGCTAAAAAGATTATTAAAGGAGCATCCCTCGTATTTAGACGTAAAAGCTACTCTTTTAAAGTTTTAGGTCAAGCACGAATTACTCTTTACAAGTCTTAAAACTTTAAACTACACTTGCATTGAATAATTACATTTTTATCTTTTACAAATATTAACTTCACTAGCTAATGTACTTCATACAGTTGCCAACAGCACATAGACGATGAAAGTCAATGTATTGTTTCCCTCGATTTAAATATGCCATGTGATGAAGCATACTAGGGAATAAAATTCTCGAGCAGGCCAAGACTAAAGTCAACTTCAAGACCCAGCGCAAAATCCTCAGTAGCAACTTCTAATCCCACTAATGTTTCCTCCTCCATAGCACCCTTCCTCAACCCCAACTCACGTCTCCCCACCCCTTTCTCTCATCATTGGTCATTTGCTTCACCAAAGGGGAGTAGATGAAATATCATAGAACAAAAGAAAGATAGGCTCTTCTCAATAGTAGACACTTCTCCATTCTCTAGATGCCCAATTTTCCAAACCAGAATCAATGAACAGAGGCTGCCAACTAGAGTCGTTCGTAGGAGCTCCTTCCTCTCTCTATCGATAATGTGACTTAACTTCAATAGTAACGGATTGCTCGTCTACCTCAGTGATGCATCGTTCTTTGCTTGTTGTCCAAGCCTACTGGCTTCCAAGACTGGAATGAATTGCCATTTCTACAAGACTGGACTCCACCCTTGTAGACCTACGGGGTTTGTTGAGTAAAGGAGGCCGACCATCGATAGGTGATCTCCATCGACCCCTATGGATCATCAGACTCTCCACATGCTCAGTGCAGGACCTCATCTTCTAGTCGGCATCTAAGTATATGGATCCAAATAACCATTACATAATGCATACTATTATAATTTCTTCATCTTTTATAATAATGTTATTGTTTACTCACAAGTACCCTAGCAATATCTGTATTGGTATCGGTGCCAACCCCATAATACACTAGCACATGAAACGTATAGAGGCATAAGCCCATCATAGGTATATATTTAATGTAGTCGTCAGTTCATAATTGTTGGAATCGGGAGTGGGAACAGTACTGGGATCGAGATTAGAGGCAGGAGCAGGGGATCCTAAAATGCTAGAGGATACCTACGATTGGGACTGCAGGTCGTACAATGCACATTCGGGACCAAGATCCCCATGTGCTTGGGATCGAGATTCCAACTTTTTGATGATCTTGATCCCGACCTTTAGGGATCTTGATCCCAATTTTTTGGGGATCTTACTACCACCCTTAAAGTCTATAATAATCAAGGATTATAAGTGCTCTTTAAAGTAGGGATCTCATTATTGATAGTAAGCAAGAAATGCTACTATATAAAAAGTATAGTTGTGCTGCTAGCTAGCTATAAAAAAAGAAAATCATCAATTTGGTTGTTGTCTCGAGATTAAAGGTTGCGATCGAGATCCCTAACAGCAGGAGTTATGATTCATAACAATTGGGATCGAGACCACAAAATTCAAAATTTGAGATTCATGCAAGATCCATTCCGGGAGTGACAGAATCAATATCCTAGAAGGGAACGCCTACCAAAGTAGGAGATCTTGGCAACTATGCTTCGTACAGCTTGGCATGCCAACTCCACGGAATACTAATAGAAATAGATTCTACCCCATTTACTGCTCCCATTGAATCTTTCTATGAACTCTTGTTGTCCAAGGTATTACAAAAGTGAACATGATTATTCTGACTTTCTTCTTTTTTTTAACCAGTCATGACATGCATCGATCTTAAATATATTGTATTTAGCCCGAATCAGTACTCCATGGTAGTTATGCTACAGGCTCAATATTGATTTTTCAAAATCTCATAACAATTTTCTCCAATTAAAATTCGTGCTTTTATTTAACATTACTTAAAATTAATAAGACCATAAGATAAATATTGCTAAAAAACAACCACAAACAAAGATGAAAAAGATAAAGCTAGCGGCACACTACCTTTCTCTATGTCATCATCATCAAAATCATGATCATCTCCGCGTGGAACTTCTTCACCTTCATCATCAAATGTTTTCTTGTTCAAACCCAATCTATTTTTTCTTGCTTCTTCGTCGTCGTCATCTTCCCCTTCCCTATCAGACCTTACAGCATCATCATCTTCATCACCACTACCCTTTCTTCGGCGACCTCCACTGGCACCACCATTCCCACCAGATCCATCAATCTTCTCCATATCCCTAAATGCACTGGCTCCATTATTTGCTGCTTTCATAATCCATCTTTCATAACCTTCAGCATTCTTCCTCCTGTTCTTCATCTTCTCTTCAGCTTCCTCCAATGTAAGTTGCTTATATTGCGCTACTTTGTTAAAGTTATACCTACAATGCACCAAGCAATTACTATCCAGGAGATGAATAGGATGAGCATGCCTATGCATCAGTACATCCAGCTAATAAGCTTATAAGAGTAAATAACTTTCTGGCAAATTTCTTCCTTTTACAGATATGTAATAAGCTCAAACATAAAAGGCAGAAGATATATAATATTACATCGTGATACTCAAGATGGGGGTGATGCCTTAAACCCAACCTAAATTCAATGATGAACAACTTTAATCTAACTAATCATAGACTTAGTTACAAACAGAGATTATTAACGTAATGGATGTGAAGAAACAATTGGATAAAGTCAAGGAAGTGATATTAGATATTGCTTACCATGAACCAGCAGGTATGGCAACAAACTCCTTCCCCTGATTTGTTAGCAAGTAATATGTTGCACTCTGTGCACCCTCGAGTTGACCATGATATTGATGCTGACCTGTTTCATCCTCCAAAAGCCATGGTTTGTTCTTGAACTTCTCCTATATGATGCAAAAAGATCATGGAAAAAATTGTATAAAGCTGAGCTGAAAAAACAATGATTAAGAATAATAAAATGTATTGGGAAAATATTACACAGAACATGTTTATAGAGATAGATAATTATATAGCTAATGATATAGAGAACACGCAGTCCCATCTACCATCTCCCTCCAAGAAAGTAAGAACTCCAGCTAAAGCCCAAACAAGATGAAAGGTCATGCACCCTCAAGCGCATCTCATAATTGAAATGATAGGAACGTTGAGGAATCTTAACACCAAGAGAGTCCCACGATAGTGGTATGTCGCTTTAAAAGGTGTGTGTGTGTGTGGGCATTGGATGACTCAATAACCCAGATAAAAACTAGCAACCAGGGACAATCAAAACAACAATCTTTTATTGCTTATTATTGCTTAAAATAAAGCAAGTACACGGTGGGGATGTGATGTACTCAGGAAAGGAAGCAATACCCGCAAACTCTCTGTCACTTGGCGCCCTTGAAGCCCTTCTTTTTGGAGAGTCCATTTGACATCACCATTTTTCTTCCTTGAAAAGCCTGGCAAACCCATGACAAAGCGGCTAATATAATATGTTTTATCGGTGTTGACATTTGCCCTAACATTGTATTCCTGCAAGATTTTCACATTTCCAATTTCGCAATGAACCCAAATTCAACATACATAAACAGCACAGATACCATTATCAGAAGGTACTAAATGAAGCCCAATAATACACAATTCCGCAAGAAAAAGAATAATTAAAGCCCCAGAAAAAGTTCTAAAACAAATTGAAGAAGCGTCCTCATCGACAAATCAATAAAAGAGAAAAAAGCACTTACCATAGACAATAACCATGATAAGATTATCAAAGCCCCATTACAGAAAAAAACTAAGTAAAAAAGTATAACTTACACGAATCAATCGAGTGATGGGTGTACCACACTCATAGCATTTGGAGCGAGTCTCAGCCATTGTCTTTCCACAAGATTGGCAGAGTGTCAAATGCTTGCAATTGCTTCCATACAGATCAGAATTCGAGCCACATCCAACACATGATGACTTCAAAACTAGATCACCAGACATGGTCCGAAACCCTTGCCCTAAAGACAAAAAATAAAATAAAACAAAAAGCAAATATAAACCAAAATGAATCGAATTAACATTCCATAGCTTACTTGACTGACAAACCATAGGAATGCATTAAATTGAACTATTACAAGTCTAAAACAAAAGCAGAAGTAGTAAAGTTCATAATACATCACTTTCGGCAAATCTTCGCTATTAAGTCCATAGAAACAAAGAAGCCTAGCTATTCACATATGCTTGCCACAGCTGTGATGCAATTGCATCTCGAAGTGGTAGCAAGTACTATTGCTAGCCCACCTTACACATCATGAGAGGCGAACTGGCAATTTTTTTTTGGGTAATTCAGCGGGGTAGACAGGCCCCTGCCTGTTTTTTTAAGTGGATTAGGAGTTGGATTTTTTGAAAGCCGTTACTGAGGTGGTGTTAGTAGTGGGAATGAAAACCACAATGTGGTGACTAAGGTATGAGGTGCTACCACCATGACCTCAGCCCCATTCCCGCCAATTGGCAATTAATTGGATCATATAGCACTGCTTATTGACACTGCATCTACTAACAATAAATGCAAGCAGCTAGTGGCATTAATCGTCTAGAACTAACTGCATTTTAAACCAATGCTTATGTAATAGTCAACATGCTAAGAACCAAACAAACACACAATAAACAGACAAGAGAAAATATCACCTCATTAAGTCAAGCAACACATACTGGAAACCGACAATAAATGTTTTCCATAAAATCAAAGCGGCAGATATCTTATACTGCATGTATATTAATATGTTTTCCATTGGAAATATTCAGAAGAAGGTTGTCACTAATCAATGGATATGAGGCAATCATGGTCTACCTCAAGTTTAGTAATTTTCTTTGTAGACGGTCAAGTTTTCAATCCAGAAAACCCAGTTATGCAAGACCAATAATACCCAAGAGCTCAATCATATACCTCAGACCAATAATACCAATTGTCCAAAGAATTGTGAAGTAAATGAATATTCAGAGATTGAAGTGTTCCACTCCAGACTCATATTTTGCCCCTAAATTTGCGATATACCCACCATACATATCTTTGAGTTTATAACTAACACCATCATCACATTTTGATGATCAAAAGCATGGAAAATAGCAAATAGATCTTAAGATTATGCTACTGGGTTTAAGATCAAGTTGCACATTGAGTGCTATGCGACTTGACCCATGCCCTTGATGATCGGTAATATAATACAATTGAAATTATAATACAACCGAAATTCCAAACAAAGAATTCATCCTCTAGAACTGAGAAAACAAGACAAACATGGAAGCAAGGCATATAGTACCAATTTCTCATTCAATATAAAGATTTGACATGCAATATATAAAAAATAGTCAACGAGAACTTTCTTTCAAAATAACTATCATAAAAAAGTGCATCACTAAAATAAATTCCGATATTCATCCTTAAAATAAAATTAATCCTAATGATGTTTTAAGCAGAAAAAACCACTATGTGGTCTCTTTAGGCAGCGAGCATAGGTCAATACCCTGGAATGCACATTCACAGCACATCAATATAAGGGTATGTATTGATTTCTCGTGTTATTTTCAACATAAGTAGTCATATTTTTTAATAAATACCAAAATATAATAATGAACAATAACAATTACTTTACTATCGCATACAGTAATTCATTGTAAAATATACTGTAGAATCAAACAATCTTAACTGTAATATACTTATTAAAGTCAAATAATTTTACAACAATTACTGTAAAATTAGATAAATTTACAGTAATAAATGAGTCACTTGTACAAAATGATACTATCTTATTTACTGTAATTAGATATTATAATGGGAATTCATAGCACAAAAACATGAAGAAAAAAATTAACATAGCACAAAAAAAAAATTGAGACGGTGTACATAACAGAGCACAAAAACAAGAAAGAAAAAAAAATTAACAGAGCACAAAAATATAAAACCATGGCTTTCAGAGTTCATTTCGAAGAAGAAAGCCTAATTTTCACTCGACAAAACCATAATCACATCTAGAAACAGGCTTAAAAATTCACCTAATTTCACATATAACATGAGTACAAATCAGAGGAGAGAAAGAGGGAGAGAAAAGTGAAGAGATCAGAGGAGAAAAAGGAGTGAAGAGATCTCTCTAATTTTTTTTTTTTCAAGAGAGAGAGCCAGTTCTATATAACCTAGTGATAATAACTGTCTACTTCCACTTCGAAAAGTGAGAGGAGTAGAGCGAAGAAGATCTGAACCCCAAAACCATCTGTTCTAAAAACCCAGAGACCCAATTTTCACAGAAAAAGATCCAGTTTCATAGACCTAAACTGCCGATTGAGAGGGACAGATATAAAGAGTTTACGAGAGAGAAAGCGATTGATCTAAACCCCCAATTTCCAATTCCTAAAACCAAAGTCTAAATTCGCAGAGAGATACCAACCACAAAATCCCTATTTCTGTAAAATCCTCAAAACCTATTTCCTCAGAGGAGATGAGAGAAGAGAGAATAGATGGGAGAGAGATCAGATGAGAGAAAAGAGTGCATTGTTTTAAGGATTTTTTAGGGCAGATTTTTTTTACGACCTGGTTTTGGCCTTGATTTAGAGGAGAGAGATGAAAGAGAAGAGAGAACAGATGGGAGAGTAAGAGCTTGGCCAGTTTTAGGGCCTGGTCCTATATGAGAGAGAAGATGAAACGATGGAAGAGAGAAGAGGAGAGATGGTTACCTGGTGATGGAGAGAAGCTCGGCCTGGTTCGAAGATGGATACTTCAGAAAAAATAATATGGGAAAAGAAACGAATTTAACTTTTACAATTTTAAAATATAGAGAGGGTATTTATCATGTATTTTCTTATCTCTCACTATAATAAATGACCTCTCGTAACCCTCCAAAACAATAGGAAACTTTTATCTCTCTCCATCACGTAACTCTCATCTCCGTCCACGGAAGGAAAAAGTACATAAAAGGTTGCAACGTTAAAATATAGGGTAATTATCGTTAATATATTTATATTTTTAAAAAATAAAAAAAAATATCCAATTTTTCAAAACTTCACCCACATTTTTTTTTTGCCCTATTTTTGTAAAATTACAAACAAAAATGTCTTTTACGGTAGCTGTTCTACCGTAAAAATAATTATGAAATTTTTAATACCGTAATCTAGATTATGGTAATATGCTTACCGTATTTTTCTTACAATAACTTACAGTAGTTTTTATACCATCATACATCTAAAAGATATGACGGTAGTACATGTACCATAATATTATAAAATATTATGTAAAAGTTTTTATACCATCATACATCTAAAAGATATGACGGTAGTACATGTACCATAATATTATAAAATATTATGTTTACATGAAAATACGGTACCTATAGTACTGAAAAAATGTCGAAATACTATACGATAATAAAATTACCATAATATTTTCTCATATTTTTTTTAACAAAATTTTTATAAAACTCTATTTCGACGAATTGTTAGCACTTTCATCATTTTTTTATCTCTCTTGTCCAATCTCTCATCTATTTTCTATCAACCTTTAAAGGAGGTCTATCAGAAGATCAAATTTACATGCCAATTGATTTTTAGGTATGTCAACAAAATATTATGATGTTTTTATAAAAAAAAAAAATATTATGTTGCATAAATAAGTTTAATATTTATTTATATTGTTGCCTAAATAATGATAACAATGATTAGCTTTATTTAATAGTTGGCCATCAAAATAACATTTTCCAATTATTTTTATATTATGACAATTGTAGTTTGACCATTAGTGCCGGTTGATCTTTTTTTAAAGTGGCTTTTAATTTGATTATTTAGAGCCTTGGCTCTATATAAACTTTTTCTATGATTGAAATTGGCTAATTTTTTGAGCATCTAATTAACAAATATTCAGCTTAAACGAAACATAACTTTTCAAAATCGCAATAATTCTGACTTGGTTAAGATCAAAATCCTGAATAACTCTTTTAACTCAAGGGAGAAACTCACAGTGTGGTTTAACGGGAGCATAACATACACGCTCGTTAAAAGTGCTCCGAGTAGAGGACTTTATTTCGGTCTTCTTAGAAATTAGATGTCTCAGTTAGATCGATCTCTCTCATAGTTAGCAAGTTTGAGAATAATAATGCATCGACAAATCAAAACACAAGTAATAAATCGGTTTTACTCCAAAAAGTTAGGCTAAAAAATACCGATAGCCAAAAATTAAGTAAGTTAGATAATCGTAAATAGATAATATAATCTAAAATTATGAGTCACAGTTATTATGTGGATTCAGTAAAATCATTGAGCTATAATTTTTATCCCCTTACCTAGTATTATAAGAGTTATACTTGATAATTTATTTGCCTAAACTTTCAATGAATACAACAATAATGCTTACTCTATTGTCATGATATATGACATATGATAGATTTATTTGGAGTACACAATAAAATAACAATAACACTAAATACAAGAAGTACATTAGCAAACAACATAAATGGTAACTCAAGGTATAGGACTATTATTTGTTAATAAAAAATAAAAAATGCCCCCTATATAAAACTGTAGTTAACTAAAACGGTGAGGTTTGTATAAGGTGTCAACTTTATATTATTGAAGTGGGGTGCACGTCAAACTATGCCGAAAATGTAGTTTTGGTATCGCAAAGCCTTGCGATGATATCAAAATCTATTGTTCCCCTTAATTATGAAATTTAAAGTTTCAGAAATAGTGATGATCAAGCAGATCTATAAACACCTGAAAATCTTTAAAATGGACGGCCCTAAAAATCTATTGTAGCCCCTAAACTAGAAATTTCATTTTTTTAATGTGCATCAACTCAAAGTCGAGGTAATCGATTTGAGGGTTTTCCAGCATGAAACAACATTCTCTAGTTGGTTTTGTAGGTGTGCCTTACTAGTATAGCATAAAGTTGACACCTTGAATAAATTTCTTTCCTAACTAAAAACACAAAAATTTAAAGCAGTGTCCATCCAAAGTCCTATATTGCATACACTAATGAAATAAATAAAAAAATCGAATAGGTGAAGTTAATCAAACTTATGTATGCAAAAAGAAAGTAACAAAATGATGCAAAAAATCGAAATATTCAAAACTCACCCTAAATTTTTAGTTGCCTAATTCTTTAGTTGTCACTTAACATCTATCTTGCTTTTTATAATGAAGCAATAAGTTTAGAGAAAAAAAAAAGGATTTATCATTAGGCTATTCTTCTTCTAATTCCAAATATTATTTAAGATATATGGTTGTTTTGATGGATTATTTTTTGGACGGTGTATTACAATTTTTTACATAAACATATAAGTGATAATGTTTTATTAAAATATTTATTAAATGAAGTTTATTAATTTACTCGCACTTTTAATGTGCTTATCTCTAGTGAAAAATTTAAAGATACTGCATCTAAGAGATACAGGTATAAGAAATTAATATTTTTTTAAATTTTTTTTGACAAAATAAAATACAGGTTTATACAGTTCCATAAAAGAAAAGAAAGTAATTTTTTGAATTTTTTATTTTTAAAACTTCAAATTTTTTAGGGACTTCAAAACAAATCAAAGATTTTATTAAAATTTGGTGTTTTAATCGGAGAATTGTCGAGTATTGAAGTAAGGAAAAAGTTTATGCAAGGTTTCAACCTTAAAATGTAGAATTAAGGATGCATCTCAAAAATCCATCGGAACGAAAACCCTTTAATTGATCATCTTGATGTCGAAATGCATGAATAAAAAAAAAAATTTAAATATTATAAATAGTATATCTTGTAATATATTATATAGACCGTATATTTTTTTAAAATTTGAAATTTTATAATTAGATATAAAAATACATTTTTAGATGATCCTAATATATTATGCAGTTTGGAGGTGTTGGATTGTTTAAGGTTGCAACCTTATAGAAACCACACCCATGAAGTAATAGTATCGCATATGTCCTCTCTCTCTCTCGGGCGTTTCTTAGTTCCTGTCTCTGGAAAAATGGCACCTCTTTTGGGTAATTTCAGCTTCCAGGCCTGTTCAAAGCTTCAATCTCACCAATTGTTTTTCCCCTTGTAAGATAATTGATTACTCTTCCCTTCCCCTTCTTGCGCTTATAATCTCCTAGACAAAAAATGCATGCACCCTCATTTTTCATTCTCTGCTAAACTGGAAATTAGGTCAGATATTGCAGTAATGGAGTTTAATTGAAAAGAAAATTTATTCATCTAATTCAAATGCTAGAGCTTATGATCATTCTTACTTATTTGCGCAAAATATTGTGGTTTAGCATTTGGTATTATCATAATAAAATTCAAATTTTGTGCATGAATGGAGATTTTGCGACTCTTTGATGTTGGATTTTCCGTTTAAAATTTTGCATTTTGAGTTTTCTCTTTCCTTTTTTTTTTCTTCCAAATTTTTGAGTAAATTGTAGTTCCATAGAACATACTATATTGTTTCTGTAATATATTTTGACATCTTTGCACAAGGTTGAAGGCTACGAATTTCATAATATTATTTATTTTGTCTATTTGACTTTTCTATGGTTTATTTTGAATTTTCTAAATTTTTAAATGATGTAATATTTATATTATAAAATTTAAAATTTATCTAATAGTGAAAATTTGAGATACTTAATTGTAGTTTTTAATTTCTCTGATGGTGGAAATTTGAGATAACTTAATTTTAGTTTGTTATTTCTCAAGAGAATTTGCATGTTTAGTTTTTTTTTTTTCCCTGAAGTACATTATAGTGCCTTGGCGAATTGGGTTTATTGCACCTTACGATTTGCACCACGTTCCCCCAAATAACAATTTTTAGTATGTGTGCAAGGTGGATGACATTACAAGATACTTTCATGATAAATGGTTATTTGACATTTATGTTATTTGCTTGTGGATTGTTTTGAACATTGTCTAATTTGTTCTGAATTTGTGTAATTGAATTTGGATTCATACTTTCTTATTGTACTTTCCCATCTTGACCTGTTTGCTCAATACTCGATGGAATTGTATTAGTTTGTCTACGTTTTTTAGTTCGCTGACTGTTATTTAGAGTTACAGTTGACTTTGTTAATGTTTTTATAGGTTATTGCAAGCCAAGAAGATCTGCTGTTGCAGAGCTTATGGAACCAACGGCCCTGTTAGATACATTCCCGATAAATACTCACATAGAGAACAACCATCAAAAATGGAAATTTCCCACCATGAAGAAGAGATATTCAAAACGAAAAACTCACACTATGAAGATGAGATGTCTAATCATATGAGGGCTTCCAAGGAAATATCTGAGGATCATCCATCAAATTCAACCTTTTTGAATCATATGGCTTCGCAAGATAAAGAAGCCATGCATAAGGGATCAAATGGAGTAGAAAACCCAATTACCACAGACAAGGCAACAAACGTAGAAATGAGATATCAAGCTCAATTTCTAACTCCTAAGAGCGTTTTATACTCTAAAACCAATGCAAATGAGGATGGCGCACAAGGTAAAGGATCAGATATACAAGGGAATGTAGACCATAATCCAATGGGGTATGGTGGTTGGTACTCTTGATGGCATTGATGATGTACTAGTGGATATTCAACCATAGTGGGACACTAGTTCATTCACCCTGGTGTGGCTAACCTCCATCGCCTGTCATCGGATACGGATGGTGGATGCCCTTTGGAGTACCTGTACACCATACTCCATTGGAGTGCGGTTTGCTTCTCAATGTTAAAAGATTACTTACTGGCATTTGTTTACCCCTGTGATATATGACCTTCTCCCCCAATAATTATCAGTGCTATGAGCTTAGGTAGCTTGTTTTGAGACACAGATAAAATTTTCAAGCTAGAAGTTGATGATACTTTTGGTGATGGGGATGATGATTTGAATGTTATGGAGGATCTTGAAGACGAATTGCCTTCTGATGAATTTCAAGTTCCAAATAACGATAAGTTAGGTGAATCAGAAACAACATCTGTTACGACAGATTTGCAAGATGCGCGAAATGTGGCTATTGAAGTCCTTGCATTGAGGTTACATGTTAAATCCTTCTCTTTCTTTTTGTTAATATGGACTTTGAGCTGAGAACCACAGTCATACACATAAGTCGGAGGTAGGCTTGTCCAGTGAAAGGCTTAACTGTTTGTTTGAGTGGATGGTTGATGAGAAAGTTATTATTTGTCGGGAAACTTTTTCACTTTTTTCACCCATAAAACTTTGCACTTTTCATTTTGGTCCCCTACTTTCACTAGTCACTGCTCATTTACATTTTACTTGTTATATATATGAATGCATTTTGCAGGTCGCATACAATAGCTGAGCTGACAAAGAAACTACGAGGAAAGAAAATTCCGCTTAAGCTGATAAATTCTGTGATAGCTGACTTTGCAGAAAGGCATGTTATGGTTATCATATCTTGGCTTCTTGTTATTGTTGTGAATATTTATTTTCTATTTCTGTCTTATTTGTCCATAGGGTACTTCTTTAATTTGAATTTATGCATATACCTTTTTGGTTTGGCAATCTGTAAATTTATGCATATACATTCTGTATTATGAGTCATTCCTCTTCCCAAATACATGGCGTTGACTCCTTTGGTGTATTTCATTCTTGCTCAGCACATATCTCTTTCACTTGCCTCTTGTAGTTTAAGGTCGGCAGAAACCAGAAAGGAAAAAAAAATGATGTTCCATCATAAGATTTAGGTATTTTGAGTTTAAAAAATATTCTCAAAAGTGGAAGTAAGAGAAGGGTCTTGGGCTTAGTTCAGTGTTCAAGCTTATATTTGAATTACTCTGGGCTCTCTGTTGTAGAAAAGATCTTCCTTTGTGCACTAGAGGAATCCTCATCCTTGAAGGTAAGATATTGAATCTAGGAATTCATGTTTTTCAAGGCATCCTTCACAACATTTTGCATTCATCATCAGAAGCCATGCACCTTTCTCTTTGAAGGCTTACTGCATAAATGGTCATGATTGGCAATCTTGCTAATTAAAAAAAAAAAAAGAGGCCTTGCAACCTTGTGTTCAATTCTCGTTCCATTGGTGCAGAGGGCTGCTTAATGACTACTCATATGCAGAAACATTTTCACGATCTAGATGGCTGTCCATGAGTTGGGGTCCGAGACGAATCAGGCAGGTGAGTGATGCTTCTCCCTTTAATAATTGTGAGTTGATGTGCGTAATACATATTTTGATGAATTGGCTCATTAATGATCGGATTAATGGGTCTACTGCATCGACATGATACATTTGCTTTTTAATTTGTTTTCTTTATATATTATGGTATTAAGTGGAAGGGAAAGTATGTAATGATGCTTCCTTAGCATCTCTTTGGTATTTTTCGGGGCTATATACTTGGACTAACCCTCAAATTCATAATAATTTCACCATACCTATAAAACAAAGTATAGACGGATTATGGAGATACCATTGTCCATTGGGTCATGTCTGTACACTTGTGACGGTGATGGGGATACTGGGACCCGACCTTGACGGTGAGTTCCACTCTCCCTCCATCACCATCCTTTGTTTTGATGGATGGTAATGACCCAATGGACTATGATTTTTCTGTTGTCTATTGTATTATGGCATACTTTCCCTAAATGGAAAAATAATAATTGAAATCATGAACTCTATGGAAGAAACTATTATCAAGTTATTCAAACTACTGCTGATTTTGCTTCATTGATTGATTGTGTAAATATGATCATTCTAAGAAGGAAATCCAGAACTTCAGTTCATATTTCCACTTGGTGCCATGATTACATCTGTGCACCACAAAGATCATTGCACTGGTATCAAATTAATTGGGTTATTAGTAAGTTTGTTGACTACTGAATCTAACTTTTTATTAGACTCACTCATTTCAATTATGCTTCATACCAACAAAATGAATTGCGTTCGGATCAGACACTTTTACAGAAGGGTGTGTCAAGAATAGTTGCAGATAAGGCAATTAACCATGTCTTCAATGGAGATTCAGAGGAGAAGGATTTGTGCCAGGGCATATCGAAGTATTCACTGGATCATCTTTTAGCCTCCACGTCCAAGCAATGGCTTAAAGGGAATAGTGTGCCTTTGGAAACCCGCAAAATGAGGATTGTAAGGTGGCTCCAGTATCGTGGCTTCGACTGGGGTGTCACCAACTTCATATTGAAGCAATTGGAGTCCAAGTATCCTTCGTAGCCTTGGCACGAAGCGGTTCAGAAACTACTGAGGATGTGCTTCTTATTGAGGTTAGTTCGAATTTTTGGTCTTCTTTAAGGTGTTTGGCCGAGACTGAAAACAAAAAATTTGGACTTTTGGTGAAAATTCCTTTTAGAGACTCGGGCACTTTTCATTGAGCTGGTTCCAATTTTGGATGTCAGTTAAGGTTTTGCCCTGGACTGGAAGCCAAAGCTGAAAACTTGGATGATGGGTAGGACTTTGGTGTAAATTTATATTTTGAGCTTCAATTTTAGCCTTACTATCAATCGCATGAAGAAACACTGATTCCTTTTACTTATAACAAAAATGGAAAGTATCAATTGAACTTGATTCTTGATCTGCCGTTATTGGTGAAGTTTGGTCTGAACTACTTGGATTATTGTGGTCGAATCTCAATATTGGCTCTTTATTATGGAATTGGTTATTGAATCACAGTCGAATTTATCTGAAATGGCCTAACAGTTACCCCGTGTGTCTTGGTCTATGTTTTTTCTGCAGCAGCTCTAGAAGATGAGAGAGAGAGCAACACTATTTTTGCCGACTCACTTATACAGAGCAGTTTGGAGCCATGACTCAAATTAATGTTTGGCCTTACATAGAAGAAAAGAAGATAGAAGCCACAAAAGTTTTGTTTGGAGTTGATTGTGGATTCTGTAAGTGCATGTTAATCAGATGACTCACAGCACTTCAATTAAAAAAAGAAAGCTAGTTATTGTGCAAAAGTTTTGTTGGGAGTTGATTCTGGATTCTGCAAGTCTGTTAATCAGATAACTCATCACTTACCGTGAAATTTCCTCTCAATTTCACTCTCAAATTGACACACACTAGCTATGCTGGATTTCCCACAATTGCACGCTTTTGTTGTTACAAATCAAATAAATCAGGAATCAGACTTGGGTAAAGATGGTAGAGGCTGGGTTTTCATAGCACAGAATCTCGAGTCCCATTCCTATGTAAACTTGTCAAAAAAACACAAGTTCCATTCCTATGTAAACTTGTCAAAAAAACAAAAAGAAAACAAATGAAATAAATCACCGGGGGCTTTAGAGAAGCCTCTATTTTTACTAATTGTTAAGTGGGTCAATAATTGATATATCATCTTAGGTTATTAGATATCCATTGCCAAGATATTGAAGCATATTAATTCTTAGAGTGATTTCTGTATGGACCCTAAAATTTTAGGTAAATTACAAAAATGCTCTATTTATATGCAGAAATTATAAAGAAGGTTGATCAACCTGTCTTTTTTTTATTTTTTTTCAAAATTGCCCTTTAGTCGATTATTTCAAAAGAAATAACAAAAAAAAAAAAAAAGTTAAGATATTGCATTTCTAAAGCTTAAACCTATGTTTATGCTAATGCAATTTGTAAGCAAGTTTATGAAGGTAATGTTGCCTCCCAAAACCTTGCCCTATCTAAGCCGTCCATTCTCATGGATGGTGCAATTTATGTGGTCGCATTATTTGCTTAAATGAGGGCCCCAACCGCCCTTGCTTTGCCTATCGTCTATGGTCCAGATGCAGGCTTATGAAGCCACCTTAGACTGGGTTATGCAATCATTCCAAATCTTTAAATATATGGAAATTTATAAAAAGCATACAAGAGGTGAAGTATTTTACTAGAGAAAACTTTTAACATAATGTGCTCAAGAGATAAACTGTCCAACGTTTTTACAAGATTGAGAAGTAGGTTAAATATTAAATAGTTTGATCAGCTATATGTATTTTAGCAAATTTTTTATAAATATATAATAAAAGTACTACATCCTTATGGAGGTAATGGACCGGACCCGACCCAGGTCTGGTTATAAGTCCAAAAATTGGACCCAGCAGGTCGGATCCGGGTCCAAATATTGAACCCAAACATTATTCGGGTCTTGGTCCCAGTCTATGTGGACCGACCTGAATAGTGTTATTATTGTTTGAATAATATTTTAATAATATCGAAATGAATATAACTATATATTTTTAGAATTAATATTTAAATAATATATATATATATATATGAAAAATTCTTCTCAACACCTACAGGCGAAAAATGAATAGTGATTTTGTCTATCCTCTTCACCGTCCAAATTTCATCATATGGTCACAATTGTCTGGTAGTGTTTTATTTTTTATTTTATTTTTCTACAAATCGGAATGACCTGAAATTTTGAGGGTATGTACATATTATTGAGGCGTATCTAATAAAAATATGTAAAAAAACTATCCGTAAAACAAATTGATCAAAATACCCCCGAAACTTTTTGGGGGTATTTTGATCAATTGTTTTCATATAAAATATTTTTTTATATTTTTCGAAGATTCTCTTATTTTTTATGAATATATGTCTAAATATCAGGTCATTCTGATTTGTAGAAAAAAAATGAAAAATAAAACACTACCGGACAATCGTGACCGTACGATGAACTTTGAACGGTGATGAGGGTAGGTGAAATTACTATTCATTTTCGCCTATAGGCGTTGTGCGGTGTTTTTTTTTTTTGGTTCAAGTCTAGGTCTGATAACTTTGGGTGACCCGGACCCAACCCGTTGCCAGTATCCTTTATGAGAAGTTTATCAAAGTATATTTAACTTTTCAACTATTTAACAGTTTACCATTATTTAACTATTCCAAACTCATGGTCATGCGTATTGTTATGGGTACTTTAAAAGTAAATCAAAAGATAGAGTAAACATAGTTGATCTCTTATGTGAACTTTCTGTTTTTCTTAAGGTTGTGAAGCATGTCCACTAGCCTGCACACATCTGCACCATCCATTCTTGCATCCGCTCCCATTAAGCTACTGGTCACATTTAAGAAAATAGTTGGGACCCACATTGCTTGATCGGATTGCCCATTAGACATGGGAGGTCCCTCTTATGCTTCAGTAACATGGAATTCAATGGAGGCTCCTTTGTTAATATGTAAGCATACATTGTGCTATTTACTGTTAGAATCCGATGAATCAAAACCGCGGATCTAGATTACCGGTTCCCACAAAACACCAACCGATTCTGTAGGAAAACTGCGTAATTTTGATCATTTGGTGGCTCATCATCCTCGAACTTTTTTTCTAACTAATTGAGGTTG
>NW_006500340.1:2617645-2638289 GCF_000471905.2 Amborella trichopoda | reverse complement strand
AACCCATCAATTCTTACGAGGTATAATCGGCTGGATCACCAATCTGGATCGTTGATTTATCTACTCGAATTGATTTCCAGGACCATTGGTCACCCCGTCTTTCCAAGTTTTAAAACATTAGATAAAACAATGGGAAGGTTATTATTCCTACACAGATCATAAACCCCATCCATCACATGTGAAATTGGATGACAAAGATCAAAAACACCATCAATGCTCCCTTATAAAAGTAAGATGCACCTCTAAATTTTGCCAAATTATATATTTATTGTGTTGGAAATCTTACGATGGCTTGAAAGTCTATGTCTAATATTAATTATAAAATTTAAAATTTCAAAACAAGATACAGATCGAGTAGATTTATAAACACTTAAAAATCTTGAAAGTAGACAGTCTGGAAAACTTGTTATAGGCTGCACTATTTTAGGATTTAAAAATCTTTCTTTTTTTATATAGCCATACATCTCGAGGTTGATATGATGATTTCAAAAGTTTTTGCCACTTCAGATTATTTTAGTGTTACTAAATTTTTCAGGTGCACCTTACTTTTATATAAGGTTTAACTTTTACTAGCTGCAACCTTATGTAAACTTTTACCTTATGTAAACTTTTTCCTTAATCTAAAGAGTGTACTTTCCCTTATCACTGCTCAGAAAATCTCTAAGTTGGATAAAAAACATTCAATCCAACTCGGAACTACATAATAACCAGTTATGGATAACCCCGAATCATGCAATTCATCGTTCTTTCTTTTTCTTTTCACCTAGTATAATGTAGTGAATTAGGTGATTTGCTTAATCTTAATTTTATCATACTGATATAATTGGAACCACTTTCCAATCCAAGGCTCTATTTTCACTTGTTATTGATTTGTCTCGTTTTAACCCATCTTTTTGGGAAAGGGGCGGGGACTATGATGGTAGCACCCCCACACCCTAGTCACCACATTGTGGTTTGCATTACCCCTCTCAAAAAATAGGGATTGTGGTTTGAATTACCCCTCTCAAAAAATAGGGAAAGTATAGAATGAGACCTTTTACTTTTGATACAATGCAGTCACATTAATCTTAACCATTGGATGTAAAATTGGGTGGCTGCAATTATTCTATTGACCAAGCTCAAACTTCAAAAAAACATTTATGGAGCTTTGCGATACATCCAAACTATCAAATTTCACGTCAAATGGTTGTAAGGAATTGTGAGCACCTTGTATCTAAAGTAAATGGTCTCATTGTATACAATCCTAAAAAAAAAACCATAATTTCTTCTTTTTTTCCAATCATTTCTATAGATCTACAAGATCTATACCTTTGTTGTCAAAATGAAGCACCAATTTTGAGGAATTAAAAATTCCAAAAATATTGAGTTTTTCTCAATTTCAATCTACGCTCTTTCTAAGTTTGATAGTTTCAAATAGACTCAAAATTAATTCAAGTCGTATTTTGGCTCAAAATTGATTCAAAAAACTGTTAAAAAAAATGGATTTTTGAATTGTGATTTTTTGGAATGCGATTCAATATTTGAACTCATTAGAAAGATTCAAACAAAATTTCAAAAAAATATTGAAATCGTATTTTTGGGTAATCTTGAGTATTTAAATTCAAATTTTGAAATTTACAATAAGCCTTAAAGTCGTCTTTTGACTAATTTTGAATGTTTTAATTCTTTCTCCTTTTTTTTTGACAAATTTTGACTCAAAAATTTTTTATAGGAAAAAATTTATAAATGCACCTAAAAACCCCATTAGAAAAGGTTGTTCATATGCTAGAAAGCCCTCAAATTGATCATCTCATCGAGATTCATAGATATGAAAGAAAGGGGATTTTAGTTCTTCTTTTAACACATTATTTGGACTGTATATTTTCAAGATCTTCTAGTGTTTATATTTCTGAAACTTTAATTTTCATAATTGAGAGCAACAATATTTTTTCATATCATCGCAAGGCTTTGCGACATAAAAACTACATTGTGGGCATAGTTTTGAGGTGCACTTTTCTGTTTTTTGACAAATTTTGACTCAATTTTATTAAAGGAAAAAGTTTATATAAGGTGCCAACCTTATAATGTATGAGTAGGGTGCACCTAAAAAGCCCACTAGAAAAGGTTATTCCTATACTGAAAAGAAAACCCTCAAATTAATCATCTCAACCTCGAGATTTATAGACTTGAAAAAATGGGATTTCTAGTCGTAATTGTAGTTCATCTTCTAACACATTATTTGGACAGTCTATTTTCAAGAATTTCAGTGGTTATAGATTTGCTTGATGTCACTATTTTTAATACTTTAATTTTCATAATTGGGGGCAGCAATATATTTTTATATCATCACAAAGCTTTGCGACACCAAAACATTTTCGGCATAGTTTTGAGATGCACCTTACTTCAATAGTATAAGGTTGACACCTTATACCAACCTCACCCTTTACTAAAAGCTTCAATATCAAAATGATTGAAAGATACTGAAGTCTTTTTCTCCGTTATTTTGTGCTGGCTTGCCACGACAGCGAGGACTTGTCCGGAATTTGAAGGCTAACAAGTTGAGCCGGGTTTCTACCTCTTTAAGATCATTCCTAATATTTAAGGGCAAAAGTTTATATAAGGTTGCAACCTTATACTATTCAAACAGAACTTAAAAAATCCTCTAAAATAGAGTTTTCCGTGGATAACCATCCAAATGATACCTTGAGCTTAAGATGTCTGGATAAGAAAACAAAACAAATTTCAAGGTCTAAAAATAATGCATTTTTTAACAAGTTATCTAAACCGTATTTCCATTATTTTCAAATGTTATAAATATGCATGATCCATACCATTTTGGAGCTTTAAGTTCCATAACTAGAGATAAACATAACCTTTTAAGCCATCATAGGGTTTTTGTCATGAAAATTACATCTCCAATTAAATTTTAAAGATGTGCCTTACTTTTGTATTATAAAGAGCGTTCCTTATACAAACCTCACCCTGACAACTAGATTAGTAAGCCTTAGGCTTTTAAGGGCATGTTTCGATGATTATTAATACTCTTGGAAGGAGTAGATTATCTAATTTTATCAAGAGTAAACTATTTTATCTGAAATTAATCTGCTATGCACAATAGATTTATTACATAGTAGTATTATGTTAGTTGTTTTGTGCATACTTTGTATTATATGATGTTATTAGACTATTTATATGTTCATTGATTTTTAGCTATTCTTAATAATTCTAGCTAAAAAAACAATTGATTTTCAACATAGTACTTCGATTAAAGTAAAAACAGCTTTTTTGAAAGGATAGACTTATATGTAAAAGTGTGCCTATAAGTTTATCCCAGGTAATTTTATGAGTGAAACTGTAAAAGAAAAAATACTTAATTATAGATAATAAATTAGTAGCGAAAGAAATACATCCAAACATATCCTAATATATTATGCACAATGTACACAATCTCTGTCCATTTGTGATCGACGATACAGAAGATTTATTCCTCTACTCAAGCTCTGGTAATCGAACAGACAGAAAAGTTCATTCCTGATATCTATTATTGAGAACACCACTGAAAATGCTCGTCCATAACTAATATCATCAAAATTGGACTGCCATTAGAGTTGGTGAGGGGTTTGCTTCAGTCAAAATTAGTCTGATTATTGGTAAAACTATTTGGATTGGGTTTACAAAAAAAAGAAGACAATAATCTAAAAAATATGAAATAATACAAAGAAATTATTTTTGGTGAGGAAGTCTAACCAGTGAAAACCAATCAACATAAGCGGCTAAAACCAATCAGAATTTGATTTTGACCAGTTTTTAATCAAACCTTATTTTTGTTTGGAAGCGGCACCAATTGTCGATCTGATCGTCTAGTGGAGTATGATCTTGGTAACCATGAATATGGCATGTGCATGGTGCCCCTTTCCCATATGGAGGTAGGCTTCTCAGATACAATATGTTTATATCATTGGAAGGAACGGTGTGGTGAGATATTAGGTGACATTAAGTTATTTTATGATATGATTTTAACAAAGAAGCTTACTAAAAATATCCAAAGTTCTTAAGTATTAAACTTGGATATTGTGTCCACAAATTGTGTTCTTTGTACATCTATTTATGTAAAAAATCATAGACATGTGTATCCATGTTGCATATATGGATACGACCCAGGAGTTGTCAAACACGTCAAAAACATTTATAAAATAACAATTGTTGAACCTATTCCAAAGTAGATCCTTCTTGCGATAATGTATATTACAAGAGCATTTATTTTAGGAAAAGTATACCATGGGATCATTTATCTTTAGTATATGGTTGTTACAATTAATTTTGACTATTGGATGTAAAATTAGATGGCTGCATTTATTTTATTGACCAAGCTCAAACTTCAACATAAATTTTCTTGAATTTTGTGGCACACCTAAGTTATCAGATTTCACATCAAATGATCGTAAGTAATTGTGATCTCATTGTATAAAAAGCAAATGATCTCATTGTATACAATTCTTTTATTTTTAATACAAAGAATCATAGTAATCAGTAGTTATCAAATGTGAAATCTGATGGCTTGGATAGATCACACAATTCAATAAGTCTTATTCCGAGTAATGTACCCAATCAAAAGACATCCCCAACCATCCGATTTCATATCTAATGATTAATAATGATTGTGACATCATTGTACTAGAAATAAATAACTTTATTATATACGTTTCCTATTTAAAAAAATAATCCATTTTCTATAAGGCCTAGGCGGAAAAAAAAAAAAGAAAACTCGCATCGAATCCTTGTCCAAAAAGCACTTTGAGCATAAGAAATATCTGTGATGCCTTAAGAATCAATTTCCAATACCAATTATGAAATTTAAAACTAAAAAAATAATACATATCTTGCAAATCTGTGAGTAATTATTTTTAGGGCGAAATGAACAGTCTACATATTGTGTTGTAATATATACTATTTTTAGAGCTTAAAATCCTAATTTTTTTCACAACCATAACGGTGAGATGATTGATTTGAAGGTTTTTTTAAGCCAAAATTTTAATTTTCAAAAAACCTTGATGTGGGGTTATACTTGTTTTGACAAAGCTGTGGCCCAATCAAACTATTTTCCTTTTAAAAAATTACAACCTAACCCTAATTAAAAAATTGTCCATAGTGGCCCTTGAGTCTTGGGATGCTCGTGTGTACAGCCTTTTGGGCCCCACAAGGACCCACATGTTATACCTCGTCAAAAGGCTAAAGTGACTCTCTCTTGTAAAGTCATGTCCTCCAAGTGGGCTCCTCTTCCTTCTCTTTTCAAAGTCGAAGCTCTCAAATAAAGCAAAACAAAAACACATAAATGATGACAAATGGGTACAACATCACATTGCAAAGTAGATTCGAGAAAGGGACGATCCAGATTTACCCACGTCTAGCCAAGCCACACCATCCATTTGGGTCCTTCACATGTGCCAAACACACGTGTTGATGAAGCTAACTCGAAGGCCAGGGCTTCCTAATCAAGATTTCTCATGCCTAAATAATTCTTTAGGCAAACTTAATGTGTTGTCTTATAAAAGTATTGTCTCATTATTAAAGGGCAAAAAGCCTTATTTAATGTGTTTCTCTAATGGAAGACAATAATGAGAGAATGGGCTCAAAAGTTTCCAAGCCATCATATCCCAAACGTTCCAATTGTCTTTGCCTCTTTACTATTTCGATTGTTCAACGGCTACATTACATGGATCTTTAATGGCTTTTCCTATCGAGAAGTTTCTTATGGAAAAGTATACAAAGTGACCATTTGGTCATAATCATTCATGTCTGTTGTATTTTAAAGCGGGTGATTGTGAGTGTGTCATTGATTAGATTCAAAGTTAAAAATAAATATTCTCGAATTTTGTGACATGCGGAAGCCATCTAATTTGACATCTAATGACTTGTAATTGTAATATCTTTGTAAAAAAGATAAACGGTCTTATTGTATACAATCCCTTTTACCTTTTATTTTTATTCTGATTTGTTTAAACTTTAAAAAGACTTAGACCTATCCATTTTTTCCTTTTGAGAGCATATCATGATCTAAACGCCCTTGAGTAGGGCTGTGAACGAGCGGGCTGGCTGCGGCCTTCAACTTGGTTTCAGGCCACATGTTAGGGCTTAAGGGATTGAGCTTGGTAGGCCGAAATATTTTTTGTTTGTGTTGGGGCTAGACTGATCCTGCTCGGGCTTGGCTTGATAATTTTTAATTATATATGGCACAGATTAAGATATGTAGACTTATGACCTCACTAAGAGTATGACCCTTAATAAAGCAGAATGATAGATCAAGATCTGTGTAGTCGACCCCAATTAGTTGGAAAAATACTTTCATGGTGACGATGATATTATGTATATTAAGAAATCATATCTTTATATAAGGCCGGCTAGGCCGAGGCGAGGACGGGTTCAGGCTGCCTTATCATGAATTTAGAAGGGTCACAGGCTGGGTCTGACTCTAAATTTTCGGACCTAGCCTGCCTCACACAATTTCGTGTCGGGTTCTATCATCAATCCTAACATGAGTGTCCTCATCATCCATTCAATTTGTTGGATGGTGGTGGAGATAAAGATGGAACTATAATAGAAAGGGAAATGACCTTATAAGACCCTCCCGCACCCATGTGTATAGGACCCTAAAGGATCACCATTAAATTTGGCATAGATCTCTTGAAAAGTCAAGTCCCACACTTATGTGATAATTTTTTTTGAGATCCGTGCTAAATTTAATAGTGATATTTTGGGATCCTACACACATGAGTGTGGGAGGGTCTCATAGGATCATTACTCTAATAGAAATGATGTGAAATTTGGTGTACCCCACCATCGCTTCATCACGGTCCGTCAGATGGTCACAATCCTTAGAGCACTGTTTCTCGTGGTCATGTGGATCATAGTGTGATTTTCTTTTCTTTGGATTATATTTTGTTGGGAGGTCGGTTTCTCTTTTCTCGAAGCATCTAGATCGTCCATTCTCATATTGGTCCCACCACAATGCTTTAAAACAGGTTCCACGCCGTGCTTGATGGGGATTAGATTGTTAAGATCAACAATGCGCATGGGAAGCTTTGTGCACTTTTACAAGAATGATTTCCCTTTTAATTGTGGATTAGCTTTCTTGGGAAAAGTTCAGTAGGCTAGGCCAACATTTGGCCGGGACAATGTCAGGACCACCGAGTTGATAATCTCAACCTCTATAATTATGTATAAAAAAATGGATCTCAAGTCCTAAAAACAATCCATCTTATAATGTATTATCTAGGCCATTTATTTGCATATGTTATAGATGTGCTATATTTGCACCAATTTTTAAGCTTTAAATTTCATATACAAGGGTGTAACTAGATTTCCAAGCTAGAATAGGCTTTTAAATACCAAAGTTGCATTATCCAGTAGGGCTTTGATGTGCAGCTTTGCTTTTTAGATGTCTACAAAGAGTTCATTTATCTTTTGTATGTAGATGTCACAATCATTTTTGTCCATTGAATTTCAAAATGTGTGGTTGCAAGAGTGTCATTGAATAGACACAAAAAAAAAGTATTTTTCTAAAATTATTTTTTTAAAAAAATTATCGAACTTTGTGGCTCACCCCAAACCATCCAATTTGACATCTAATAAGTGAAAATGATTGCGACCTCCATGTATAAAAGATAAATGGTATCTGTATAGATAATCCTTTTACTTCTACTAATATTTGATTATTTGTCTAAGAGCAAGGAATTGGATGGTCGTGAACTCGTAATTTGCATTATAAATGCAATTGACATCGATATTTAGACACTTTATAATTTTTAAGCAAGTAATATTGATATCCTTAATGAAGCATTTGGACTTCTTTTCCCTCAAATGAATGATAGTAAGCACGTTTGTGGACCATACTATTAATTACTAGCACAAAAATATAAAAGCAAAAGCAAGTTGATCACATAAAATGATGCACTCAAGTTCTTTAGAAGAAATTTAGTGAATGGAAGTGACGATGAACATCTTTTTGACATTGTTTATTCCTAGTAAATTACAACTATTAAATAAACCATGCATAGGGTGATTATGAATGAAGACTTGACCTACTTTTCTTCTCATTTTCTTCCAATAAATTCTACATAGGTATTTATTTTTAGAACAAGGTATAATACTATCAAATGGGATTGTGTAATATAAGGCCATTTACATTTGGTATAATACTATCAAATGTGATAAGTATATCACAAAGTTTAAGAAATTATTTTTCAAACCTAGTCAAAGGCACACTATCAGCCCCTTAATTTCACATCCAATGAATAAATATGACTGGGGCCTCCTCAAACCAAAGATAAAAAGTGCACTTTGTATAAGGGGGCAACCTTATTTGTAGATTTCAATGGTACAGATTTGATACATATTTTAATATAGAGTTTAAAGGTGGTACATCTTATAAGATAGTTTTAAATTTACATTTTAAATTTACACTATCCAAATAAAATGAACAATATAGATTAGTATAATATTATTTCTACAAGTAAGGTTGCAACCTTATATAATTTTTTTTCAAAAACAAATAATCTTATTTTATATTTATTTAGTAAAAGATAGCTACAAATAAATTATTATAAGGGAAAATAGACCAACATACAAAAAAGTATATTAGAAAAATAGAACAAAGGCAAAAGTTAAAATTATATGCTTGGACAATCGAATAAAAGATTAAAGAAATACAATCTCCAAGAGGATAGGAAAATAACAAGAAAACTAGTAAAAAAGGGAACATGAAGATGAAGGAAAAAGAAGCGACATGGGAATGTGCTTTGTTCAAAGAGATGATAAAAGAGGAGGATGGGGCCTGAAGGATAGAAAATTTAAAGGATGGTTGAGATTTCAATTTATCTGAATGGACGGTTGATGCATGGTTGTGCGTTTTTCATGGGTTCAAACCCCAAGGCACAACTAGAAATGCTTGTATTTGCATCTTTAAAAGGGTTATCCAATGAAGCATTTAAACAATAATAATAATAATAAAATTACTCAAAAGATCCTTTGTGTCTCTAATAATCCAAACAAAAGGAACAAAAATTCCTCAAGTTTTATAGGAAAGGTTTGGATTCAATGCGAGCACAGACTTGGCATTTCCTTAATCATCCGATGTCAACCACATAGGTGGGATGTCTTGGTTGACAAGTGGGATGTCGTAGTTGTTTGCTTAAAGTTCAATATAAGTTTTCAAAAATAGGTTTGCAGGCTATCACAATGGTTTTCAACATTGAAATGACATTTTGCAAGTTCTCCATGTATTTGATCAAATTTAGTTTAGTCTTAGGCCAATAGGAACCACATTTTTCATTTCATTTAGATGTTTCAACTTTAGTTTTAACTCATTAATGTAACATGTGTTTCAAAATTTGCCGAGCAAGCTCGAAATCATTATAGTAAACCATGTTAGAGATGCCATTGTTTTCTACCGATCTTTATTTTTTCTCTCCAATTTTTCTATTTTCAATAAAAGAACTCCGGAGAATTAGCAAGCTGGCTTTGCAGATTCCAAGCTGACTCGAAACCGCTCAGGAGCCGAATCAACTTTTAGGATTGTTTTTTTTAAAGAGTGGTATATAATTTTCAATAATTTTTTCAAAACAAAAAAAATTGGCCCACACCTTATTATCTTCAAACAGACCGTACTCATTTCCCACACCATCATCTTCCAGACCAACCGCCCCTAAACGTCGTAATTCCCTTGTACTTCTTCCTCCAATCCTTGCCACGTGGCAACGACCTCATCCAACCTTGAGCTCTAGCTTCGGCTCCCTTGCTTGAGCCGAGCTGTTCAAATCCGATCAATCAAAGTCCGAGTTTATCTCAGCATCTTAAAAAGTGGAGGTTCAGATCCGAATCGCCGAACTAGTTTCAGACCGACCCTTTTCTTTATTAGATTGGGTCTAGTTCCTATGAACTCAGCTTAATTTTGTCAAATAACCGAGTGAGTTTGTCAAGGAATTGGGCAATTTCGACTAGTTAAATCGTTTGGTTTTTGTACATTAATATGTTTTTTTTTTCTTTAATTTATTTTATTTTGTATGTACTTATTCTCACACCGTATAACTGGTCCAATTTGCCAATCCAAATTGGGAATTCGTCGACTCAAACCAGAGGATTTTCGATAAATGACTAAGGGTGGCAATGGATCAGGTCTAGGTCGGATTCCGCTGGTCTTGGACCCGAACTTGAATAGTATTCGGGTCTAAGTTTTGGACCGAGACCAACCTTTTGGGTCCAAACTTTGGACTCATATCTTGACCCAAGGTCGGGTCTACCCGTCGGGTCCCATGTCTGTCTGGTCAGGTCCATTATGGGAGACCCACGGGATATGACTATGAGCTTGTTTTTTTGTTTTGCCCTTTTCTTTTACCATCATATATCCATTGACAATATTGCACATTTATGAATACTCACATATACCCACATTCCTTACTATTTTACGTAATAACAGGAATTCCTAAAAAACAATCGTATTGGTAACATTTATGAATACTTGCATATATCAGTATTATTTGGCTTGGATCCAGGTGGACCTAAACCCAGACTTGAATAGAATTTAGGTAAGGGTCTGCACCCAAACCGAGCCTTTTGGGTCCAAGAACCCATTCCTGGACCCGAGGTCGGGTCCCCTGTCTGACACCGTTTTGGCTCCGAGAGAATAAGTTTCCATGCCCAAGATCCCCTCGGCTTAGATCAATTGGATCCTTATGTTTGGGCCAGAAACTATGACATGGCAGGTACATTAGAACGTGGCAGCCTGTTATTGACCCACTTGCACCGATTGCCACGTCGGATTGATACAAGTATTTTAAGGCTTGCTTTATTTTTAGGACTGGGTTCCTGTTTTCTCTCTCTTTCTCTCCTTCCCGCCCGTTGTGATCGTATTCATTACCTCTCTCTAAAATCTCTCTCTCTCACTCTCTGCTTTTCCCCTTTCTCTTTTCCCTTAAAACGTTCACGAGAACCTTGTTTGCTTATATTTTTCTTCACGGCAGGGGCTATTTGGCCGGAATTTCTCCTTTTCCAGGCGAATTGAGGCCTATTTCACCGGAAATAATTGGCTTGAGAATATATATCTTCTTCATTGCAGCGGTTATTTTGCCGGACTCTCGTTTTCCAGACGAATTGAGTCCTACTTCACTGATAATAAGTGGCCAGAAAATGAACAGATCTTTATTGAATGTGCAGATGAAGTATCTCTGATGCAGTTTAGAAAGCTCACGTGAAGATTATATCTTTCTTTTTTTTCTCACTGGTTCATTTTTTCCACACGGCCTATCGCCATCATTTTTGGATTTTTATTGAAGAATAAAGTTTCTGAACTGGAAGTTGGTGAAAGAGAAGGAGAGGTTTATGCAAAGGTATGGAATTATGAATCAACAAATTTGAACTTATTTTCTATGTTTTACTGGTGTGATCTGCCTTCATTTGGTGTTTGATCCGTTAAAAGCAGTTTGTTTCTTGTTTTTGTTTCGACTTTATGCTGATCTTGCTTAAATATCTTCCATTTTTTGTTCATCTGATAAATTAGTAAAATTAGCGAAGCTTGTCTGAATTTTCAGTCTTTGTTTGAATCCTAACTTATTTCTCTGTTATTTGGAGAATCGAGTTTCATTTTTGTTTTGCATCTGCAAAATGTGGAGTTCACAGAGTTTTCAAAGGTATTTTTGGAAATCAGAGAAATCAGTCGTTATGTTTAGTCTTGTTAGTTTTTTTCTTTTTCTTTTAGGAATTGCTTTTTTACTTTCTTATGTAAGTAAAACATAGTGGGAGTCGATGTTTCTTTGTGATTTCTTGTCCATTCTATGATCACTCATGAGTATTTTCATCTAATTTTATATAGCAATTTTTTGGCATTAATAGTTAGTTGAATTGCTCTGATTTTGAAGGAATGTCCCCCTTCCCCTCTCTCTTTCTGTTTTTAACCAAATCTTAGAATTGTCGTTCTAAATTTGAAGCAATCTCTCTCTCTCTTCGAAAGATAAGGTACGTTTTCTTCTGCTTTGGCGATAACTGGTTCCCCAAAGCATTGGAACATTTAATCCTGGTTCAAAGAGCAGATATGAAATGGCTGCTCAGTACCAGGGGCATAAGTGTCTTTGAGTCAGTGCCTTAGGACTATTTAAAATTTATACAAATTGAGGGGGGTTTTTAAAATTGAAATTCATCTCGGGATCTACGCAGGAAATTTTTGAAAAAAATTGGCGGTGTTTTTATGGCAAACCATGTCATTTATCATTTATACGTTCCCTTGGGAGCACGCCGTACAACATCTCCCGGGGCAAAAAAGTTATTCGAGAGGATTTGTTGTTTTTGTTCAAAATTTTAAGATCCATCAAAACTATCCCCAGATGATTGTTCTAAAGAAAAACAATTCGAAGTTTGAGTTTTTCAACATCTAGATATTTCTCTCAAAAATTTTGAAAGTTACTATTCAATATTGGGATGCCAGTTTTTGGCCGATTATAGAAGGGTGTGGTATGTAATCAGCTGAGTCTTTGAACAATCAAAATAGAGCACACCTTCAAATAATGTCCAGAAATGTAGTTTCAATACTGAAAATCTTTGTGATAGCCTTAAAATATATTTTCATCTCTAATTATAAAATTTAAAGCTTCAAAAATAGTCTAGATCGAGCAGATCTATGAAAATCTCGAAAATTGATTGTCTAAAAATATATTATAAGATGCACTACTTTCAAAACTTGAAATCCATTTTTTCTCATGTTTATGTATCATGATGTCGCGATGATCAATTTAAGGATATTTGAGCATCAAAACAACCTCTTCAAGGGAAATTTTTTAGATACACTCTATTTTGATTGTTTAGAGCATTGGCTCTACATAAACTCTTTCTATATGAGAGTTCTGTTTGTGTTTGTTTGTCTAGAAATTATATCCCAAAATTTGGGATCTAAAGAATATTTTAAGGACAAATTTTATCTGATGTCGTGGATGGGCAACATATACCCACAGCAGTAGGAAATCTTTTAGCGCTATATTTATCACAGGAAACAAATTTCGTGGCTTCCATAACTAAATATAACTTTCCATATATCTGTAAACTTTTGGCTTCATTTTTATCTTAGTTTTTAGCCTTCTTTGCCTTTTCCTTCAAAAATAAGTTAGATAGTTATGGGAAGAAAATTGTTTCATAGGGGTTGGACCGCATTTCCACAATATGCGATCCAAAGGTATAAAACATCCATATGCAAGTAGGTGGTCCATCTAAAATTGATTGAACTAACCGTTCAAATATTTTCTTAATGTAATTATTATTTTTAATTTTAATTATTTTTTTTCTGTTTATATTCATGATCTCTATGTTAAAGATTATATATTCTCTAAAAATTAAAATCAAATTATATTTAAAAAACATATTTATTGTCAAGCCCGCATTTGTGCATATGTGGGCTGACCGTGCAGAAACCGCGTCCTCAAGTGAATGCCTAGTAAGTTTTGGTTGCATCTTACCTCTCATTATTGGGCGGATCTGTTTAGACAGGAAATCATATCAACCGATAATCCATTTTATAATTCCTATCCTTTTTTACCACTCAATATTTGGTGGGTCTTATGGATATGGAAATAGCACCATTTAAGCTTACTTTTAAGACATTTGAACTAAAATCTTCCTGATTAGGATTTGGTGGGTGTACGATCCAGGACTCTCCCCCAAATCCGACCGATTCTATTACTTTATTATTTCTTAAACCGACTTTTCACTATTATGTCCGATCCAAATTGCTTGATCGGTTTGTTGGGTGGGAGATCCAAAGTTTAATTCTAATGTCTTAAAGAAAAAAAAGTTTATATAAGGTTGCTAGAATTATAGATGCACCTTAAAATTTGAAAAGGTTGTTTTAATGTTGAAATCTCTCTCATTGATCATCTTGACATCGAGATGTATGCATATGAAAAAACAAAAGATTTTGAATCCTAAAAATAGTGCATCTTGCAACAAATTATCTAGAACGTCAATTTTCAAGATTTTCATATATTTATCGATCTACTTGATTTTAACCATATTTAGAATTTAAAAATTTGTAATTAAATATAAAAATAGATTTTCACATAATCTTAAGAGTTTTTTACACCAAAATTGCATGTTATGATAAAATTTGGAGGTGCGCTTAGTTTAAGGTTGCAACGTTATAGAAACCACACCCATTTTTAAATACTGCATCAAACATTTATGTTTCTTTTTAGAGAGAATTCCTATCAAAGTTTTTCAATTTTTTTTTTTTGTGAAAAGTGAAAAAGATCCGATGGATCTTCCAATAAGCATGCCCGCTTATTCATGGCTCGTTTGGAAATAAGGTCCTATAAATTTGCCACAAATCATGATAGATGCCAATATTTGTGTTAGCTATAATCATATTTTAAGGTATTTTAGGGGGAAAGCATCAGAGTACTAGGTATCCTTTGTCTCTACAAAATTTTATGACAAAACATAAAACCATTTACCTTCCAAATTTAGTGAATGCTCCAACTTCCTTCTCTCTATACATTAAAAAACTCTTCTATCTTTAGACTTGCTGTTTTTGGGTCAAACCATTTAAACTAAAACCTCATGTTCACCGTTTTGTTTCCATGTTCAGGGGCCAGCCAATCTTTTCAATTTAGGAGGAATTTGGAGGAGTTTCTTCTCTCTCCCTTTCTAATTGAAGAGAAAATGCCACAAGAAAGCCACTGTGATTCAGGCGTCCAGCAACCCATTTTCACCTCCCCTTGTAAAAGCTTCAGGGGGCTCAAGATGTTGAATAATAATCATGAGAATTCATCCTTGCCTGAAGGTGGTGGACAAAATAGGGCAATATATGATGGATTGGCCATGTGGAAAGCTGAAGAAGCAGGTACATGAGAAATTCTATTCAATTTTTTTAATGCATTGAGTTATTTATGGCCAAATAATTTACATAATAATTGCATTTATATGGTAAATTGACTAATTTATCCCATGATTAACATATAAAAAATAACCAGAAAAAGAAGAAGAAAAAAACGAAAGGAAAAAGTGGACTAGTTGATCCTTTTTGCAAGAGTAGATAAAACTTCTGAAGTTTTTGATTTTTTTGGTGTTTATTTTGCGGAGCTTTTGGTCGTTCGGAGAAAAATGGAAGTTGTCCCTACCATGCCCCCTGTGGAGCCGAAATGTTCGGATGTGTTTCGGCTTCGGTGAAACTTTTGCCCAACAAATATGACCGTAAATTTCTTAAAAAACGGGTTGACTGCGCATTTTGGTTATCTCATTTATAGAGACTACAAGAATATTAGCCAAACTTCTATTTACTAGCTAGTTATCAAATTTAATGCGGCAATGCAAATTGTTCACGTGAGTCAAAAATTCGGGTAATGCATAGATCTGAAAGATTATGCATAAGTCTTATCCTTCTTCTTCTACTTCTTCTTCTTTTCTTTTCTTTTTTGGTATATTTTAATCCCATTTTGGCATTTGCATGGATAACAAATACAGGGAAACTTATAGAATTTAAACACAGTCTTTCTTCTTTTTTATTTTTTAAATTTAAACATAGTCCCATATATTTCAAATTTTACATTTGTAATTCAATTTTTTAATAGCCCAAATTGCATTTTAATTTTATTTTTTTATTTATACGTTATACTAAGCTCAAACTTGGTAAGTTTGTCTTCTTACCATGACACACCTATAAAAAATACATTAAAAATCAATTTAAAATGAAGAAAAGTATTAAAATACCCTTGAATATTGTAGGAATATTTTGCTAAAATTATTATTTTATTTATTAATAAAAATAATTTTTTATAGATAGGTGATGATGACAAGTATAGAGATACCACTCAATCTAATGTATAGATAAGTAAATAAAACTAAAATTTATTTTATACTTTCAAAAGTGGCACTTGAGTGTAGACTATGAAATATATGTGACCATTTTTAAATTAAAAAATATAATCGACTTTAAAAATTTCCTGAAAGTAATGAACTTTACGGAAAGTGATAAAAATAAAAAATAAAGTGTTTTTACTTTCTACTGGAAGTGGTTTATAAGAAGAATTTGCCAAAAGAAAAATATGTTATAAATATATTTATATTTGGTACCTGGAGCTCATAATAAATCTTGAATGTTAGATATGAAATTGGGTGTTTGCATTTATTCAAGTGAATAATTCAAGTGATTAGGTTCAAAGTTGAAAAGAATTTTTTCAAACATTAGATGTGAAACTGGGTGTCTGCATTTATTCAAGCGATTAGGTTCAAAGTTTAAAAGACTTTTTATCAAACATTGTGACACATCTGTATTATTAAATATCACATATGATATCTCTAGGCGATTGTGACTTCTTTGTACAAAAAGTTGTTGGAGATTGGTTGGGTGAAATGAGAGCAAAAAATGATACAATTTTTTTTTACTTCACAATTAAAAATCAATCCTAATTTAACGAAATATTTAATTGAAGCAAAATTAACATGTCCTAACTTACTATGCTATACATTACATGAAGTAAGAATATACGTAGAAGACATATTCATTTCATTAACAAGGTCAAATTTGAACATCACATCACATGAGTATCCCTTACCAACAAATACACCATTTTTAGTCAAGATGAGTTTGTACGGCCCAATGAAAATAAATCTTGAAAATTGACGGTCCAAAAATACGTTACAAGAGGCGCTATTTCTTAAACTTGAAATTCATTTTTTTCTCATGTCCATGCATCTTGATGTCAAGATGATCAATTTGAGTATATTTGAGCATCAAAACAATCTCTTCTAGTTAAAATTTTGAGGTGGGCTCTAATTTGATTGTTTAGGGCCTCGGCTCTATATAAACTTTTTCGAAATGTAAAATGTTGAACTTTATTAAAAGGAAAATTATCGGATAGTACGCATTAGATAAACTAAGGGTAGTGTTTATATAAGCATGTCCACTGGAAGATGGCATTCGACACTAGAAATCTTAAAATGACTTGAAATTCTATTTCCACCAGTAATTATAAATTTTAAAAATTCCAAAATGGTTTAGATCAAACTGATGTGCAAACACTTCAGAACTTTTAAAATCAATGGTCTATAATGTGTCACAATATGCAATATTTTTAAGGCTTGAATTTTTTTTTTTCTCGTACCCATACTTCTTCAAAGTAAGTTGACCCATTGGAAGGCCCTAGAGATAGAGCCCCTCTTTTTGATGGATTTGAAGATACACCTTACTTCTATAGGATAAGATTGACATCATATATAAATATTTATTTTAACTATTTGTCATTTTTATTTGATTTAAAAAACGTATCAAAAGACATTGATCATGGTTTACAATAGTTTATGCTTTAATTATTTGTTGATACATGATAAAATATTAAATAGTTGAAATATTAGAAATATTTTGGTAAATTTCCCTTCCTTGATTTATAATTTCGAACGTTCTGAGGCTTAATATAGCTCATTGTCCAAATATGTAAGGTGCCTATCGAACTCAATTCATTTTCGGTATTTACTGTATCACAAGGGAAGGTGATGGCCACAACGCTCTCCCATAGCGCATGTGCAAAAATAGCTTTCTAATACTTGGATCTCACCTTTAAAAAAGTGGAGGGTTTCTATTCAATCTTGATATATATTTTTTAAAAAAATTGTAAAAAATGAAGTTTATAATATTTTTTAATTAAATATACATAAAACTTAAAAAAGTTATACCCCCAAAATTTAGAATCTTAAAAATACTCTTTCGGGATAGTAGATGGATATGCTTGGCATAGTCATAATTGAAATTCTATCAAAGTTTGAAAGGATTTTTTTTTAACTTTGTGATACACCTAAACTATCAGATTTCACATCGGATGGTTGTAAATAATTGTGGTCTCCTTGTATCAAAAATGATCTTATTATATATTTTTCATCATTTAATAGAGGGCTAACTCTTAACCCATAGGCAACATCATTTAATAGAGGGCTAACTCTTAACCAATAGGCAAATTTGAAAAAACTTCTTTTGGACTTTGATTTTGGTTAATAAAATAAATACAACCACCCAACTTCACATCCAATGGTCCATGTTAATTACATGCTCTCCACGTGGTCATTATCAGCCTGTCTCTTCTGAAAATAAAATTTTAATTAAATGAACTTTTGAAATGTAAGTTCTTAATGTGTACAGTACGCTCCCACAAAAGCATTTCACTTAACTTCTTTTTGGATAAGTATATTTCACCTACTCCCTCAGGCAACTGACCGATGTGGGACGATTTTTTCCATCTGAAAAATAGGGAATCTCCTAAAAATCACTCGCTAATTACTTTTAAAAGATAAAATTTTAAATTTAGGAATTTTGATACTTTGATCTCACCTTAAAAAATTAAATGATCTCTATTCAATTGTGAGATGTTATTTTTTGATCTCACCTTTTGCTTAATTCTTACTACCCCAAATATCATTCACCGGGGTATCTTTCCATTAACATTTATTTCTGCTTTTTTAAAAAAAATAATAATAATAACTATTCTAAATAATCTTAGTGATATCGCCGTCATCATCATCCAAGTGTTATCCCAACTATTTAGGGTCGGCTACATAAATCTTGTTCTGTCTCAAGACTCATGAAAAGATATGACAGTTTTATATTGGTTGCTTACTTGACACAATCCTCCTCCTCTACCTGACTTGGGACCAGCATGACGGGCATGGATGCCGGCCAAGGCAAAGTTTAAATAATCTAATTAAAATTATTTTCTAAATTTGTTTTAAAAAGAATATTCCAGCATTATGTGGGCTTCCTATTTTTTTGTTGAATTTTCTTTGTGGACTACATGAAAACATGCTTTCATTTCAAGTTTCTAGTATTTGGTGCAACATCTGAGGCTTCAATTACTCCATGTCTATGTAATATTTGGTTGAAATATGTTCCATACACAAAAACACGCAATAAAACTATTTGTATTTGGTACGAAAAAGTCACAATTACTCTTAGCTATCAACTGTGAAATGTGAAAGCAGGTTGCTAGGGGTTATTACTATTAACTGTGCTTGAAATCCGATAAAATCTTCCTTAGACTTTGTGGGAGAAATGCACAGCGTAACCATTCGATATCATGTGGTATGGCTGGCAGTGTTGTGATCTTTGTGTACTAAAGGTAGCAGTCTCATTGTATACAATCCACACACACAACATAAACATGGTTTTAGAGCCGAGTTCTACCTATTGGCCCCTTACTTTAGTCAAGCTAAATGAATTATTATGCTACTCCTTAGTTGAGCATTCTTACAAAAGTGAAAATTGATTTATTGTGGTGATATATCTTTATGGTGACAGCTTATAGAAGATATCAGGCAACAGAATGGCTTAGGCAGATGGACCATGGGGCTAACGAAACATTATCAAATGAACCATCTGAAGAAGAATTTTGTCTTGCTTTGCGCAATGGTCTCATACTCTGCAATGTCTTGAATAAAGTCAATCCGGGTTCGGTCTCAAAAGTATGTGTACTTAGATGATCCAGATTTCCATTTCTGTTTGACTAGTTTGTTCGCGATTGTCAAGTTTGATAAGTACGATAATTAAAACACCATGGGATGTCTAGTCATTTGAATATGATAATGTTTAATTAGGAGCATCATTTGGCCTTAGTTTTTGTCTAGCTATCAATGGCAATAGTCTTTGAGGATTTATTTGAATTGGAACATTTTGATTGGGGGCATTGCATATGAAAGGTTATGACATGGTTGCATCATGTAAAATGCATGATATGTTGAATCTTCACCATCCATTCCTGATGCAAAAGCATATGGAATGAACTGGCGGGTCCCACTACTAGCTAATGCAACTGAAGATTAGTCTATTCTTTTTTATTTTTTGGTAGTTCAATTGGTAGGAATCGAATGTGAGATGTGGTTTTGCTTGACTTCAATTGCTAACTACTAAGCCCAAGCCCAATTCCTCCATTTTTGATATTTTTGCATTTGAAATGGATTATAAAGATGCTTTGTTCCCATGCTGTAGTGTACTATTGTATATCCATTGAAATCTGGATGAATGCCTATGGCATTTAAAATCCTCTATCAGTTGCAAATTACAGTTGATTTTTCATTTGTCAACATTCTCTTTTCGTTGTGTTTATTGAAATTCAGAACAGCAGAAATGGTCCTCTTCCTAATCTACAGGAAGTCAACATATCTCATCCCATAGAACACTATTCTAATTTTTTGCATTGGGAAGTGTTAACCAAATAGCCTAATTGTCTGTCACCCTTCCCACATTGCCAAGCACTTCTATACGTCAGGGATGTCCAATTTGAAAATGATCAAGACACATTCTCATAATGAAATAAGTGAACAGGATGTCATTATGAAACCTTACTTCTTTCGTCAGTTCTTTGATTTATTTTTTGTGCTTTCTTTATTTTGTGGAAATCATAGTTGTGAAACCAAATAAGATATGAGAATTATATATATGGAAGATACTACAAAACTTCTATAAGCGAAATTGAACAATGATTTCGCCTATCCTCATCACCATCCAAACTTCATCGTACGGTCACAGTTGTCCGGTAGTGTTTCAATTTTCATTTTTTGTTTACTAATCGGAATGATCTGAAATTTGGAGTGTATGTATATTTTAGTGAGGCACACTTAATAAAAATACTAAAAAAATAATTCGTAAAAT
>NW_006500340.1:2563629-2615992 GCF_000471905.2 Amborella trichopoda | reverse complement strand
AAGAAAATTGTGTATTTTTTCAATATTTTTATTGCTTTGGCTGATATCCTTGTCTTGGCCTTACTTGGTTTGCTTTTAGTTATGCTTGGTTTCTTTGCATTGAGTGTTCCAGATGAAATTTCATACAACAGGTGGTCGAAAGTCCGAACCTTACGGTTCCACTTGCAGATGGGGCAGCACAATCGGCAATTCAGTACTTCGAGAATATGAGAAACTTCTTAGTTGCTGTTAAAGAGTTGAAGCTTTTAACTTTTGAGGCATCTGATCTTGAGAAGGTGCATTATTTAGTTCTCTGTCTTTCTCGCACACAGACACGTGCCCCACGTGCATATACACACAATCTATTCACATATCTATAAGGAGTCTAACAGGATTGTCAGAAAATCAGTGGCATGCTTCATTGGCAAGGGTGGTAAATTCTCATTGGAGAGATTATGTTCTGGCTAACTATTTTTCTTTTCTTCTCACCTGGTAAGACTGAAATACAATTTGTCCACCTAATGACTAATATCCCCAAAAAAATATTTGTCTAGAAGCGTGGAACAACGTTTTGCTTTACTACATTTTCCAAACAACAATCTTAGAAATCCTGGTTTCAAAAAATAATTTGCTGGTTGATAATAATTACATTTATCAGTAATGGCTATTGTTTACATGTGTTGCACGCATGCATGTAGACATACACAATGCACTCCTGCACGTGGTTGTCAACTACACAGACCCCTCCGAACCCCAGCAAAAAAATAAAAATAAAAAAAGAAAATACCCAGAGAGAGAGAGAGAGTTGTGAAACCATAAGTTATCTTTTTCATTCTACCTTTTCTTTTCCAGGGGGGTTCCTCAACTAAGGTTGTCGACTGCATTCTTTGTCTGAAAGGATTCCACGAGTGGAGACAAGCTGGTTGCAATGGAATATGGAGGTTTGGTGGGATCACAAAGACCCCATGGTCCATCAGAGGTCTACCATCTTCTTGTCAAGGTGCTGGAAATATGGTTGAGCCCTCAGAGAATTCTAGTCTGCTATGTGAAGGACGCCTGTCTGAATTGTTGGATCTCTCTAGTAAAATCTTCCTTGAAGAATCCAACACTGGTGTTTATTTGAGTTCTTTATTTGATAGATTTGGATTTAAGCTCCTACGAACTCTCTTATTAGACATGAAAGATTCTGAGGATTTTACCTTGAATGGAATGGTAGGTAAGATTGGCTGCTTTAAGGTACCTTTTTTAAGTTCATTCCTTTAGGAATGGACCCTTGGCTAGGGTGGTCAAGGTGGCAGAGCCACAATATGACGTCAAGGGTTCTGTTCCTAACCTGTGAACATGTCAAAAAAAAAAAAGAGAAAAGAAGAAAGAAAGAAAGTGTGCATCAAGTATGTTTTGTAAATGAACATGTGAACTCCTATTTTGGGCTGGTAGGTTCATGTTTTATTTCTATATGGGTAGTATTTAGTCTGCAACAACTTGTCACAATTAAGGTTGTTCTTGCTACATATGCAGCTTCTCGACAATGTTTTGGGAAAAGTCACCAAAGAATTTAATGGCATGCTTCTCAACCGTAGTAACCAGGTGATCCTAATGATAAAAAATTTGCAAGTATGGTGTCTCTTTTTATAACAGACTTCAAGACATCTAACATGCACATATAATTGATTCCACAGGTGCGATTGCTTCTTAAAGACACACTCAGAGGAGATGATAATTATTTCTCAAAGGACGAATTTTTGGAGGCATTTTCAAGATGCCTTGATTGGAAGCCTATCGAAGCTCTTGCAGATGGATTGAAAAAGTGCTCTTGTGGTGGTATGAGAGGAGAAAACCAGAGTAAGGACCATAAAGGAAGCATCCATGAGCAACAGATTGACCGTCAGCAGAAAGAACTTGGGGTATGAAAATCAAAACAATTTCATCAATTTTTATGCTTTGTCTCAAGCTTTGATTTCTAACTAGCTCTTCTTCTTCTTCTCTTGAGCTATTCATTCCTTACGTGCTTTGTGTGTACATTACGTGGTTAGCCATCGTCATGCATGATCACATGTAAAATTCCTCCTTTAACTGCACTGTTCTTTTACTTAGTATTCCATGAACAGCTGATAAGCAATGGAATGCTTTTTGGAACTTTGGATGCCAAGTATTTATGTATTCAGTCAAAAATTGCTTTTGTCTCATAAACCTGATCCATTGGTTTATATTTGTCCGTTCCCATTATTGTAAAGTTTGGATTTTCTTGTGTCAACTTATTTGCCTTAGGTCTATTCTTTAAGATATGTGAATACAGTCTCTGAATAGTGGTAATCATCAGGAGATTAAATTCTGGTACAATGAGACAAAGGAGCAGCTACTGTGCTTGCAATCAAATTGGGAAGACGAGTTAAACAACCTTGGTAGAAAGTCTGACCTGATCTATTGATCTTAATCTTGCACTTGTCATTCAAAATTTCTGGAAAAGAACATCGTTTTTAAATCTAATAAAGGACACCTGTTTTCTTCTTCACTATTAGACCGCCATATCCATGGCCTTGCAGCAGCTGCATCTTCCTACCATAAAGTGTTAGAGGAAAATCGTCAGCTCTACAATCAAGTAATGGACCTGAAAGGTATATGATTTTTCCTAGTTAAATTCTCTCCCAATAATTTGAGAACTGGCTGAAGTCTATGAACTTTATTGATGTTCTAAGCTAGCACTAAGTGAGATTTTTCTGCGTTATTTTTCCACAGGGAGCATAAGGGTCTATTGCCGCGTGCGGCCTTTCTTGCCTGGGCAATCTGATGGGCAGTCCACTGTAGATTATATTGGAGAAAATGGGAATATTATGATTGTTAATCCTGATAAATCTGGTAAAGATGCAAGGAGGATGTTCACATTTAACAAAGTCTTTGGAACCAATGCAATGCAGGGTAGGTTTTGCAATTTCATTATTTTTATGTTCATAAACCACTGAAATAGGTTAATTTTTTTCTTGAACTATGAAATATGTTGGTATTTATAATTCACCAACGGACTCAGATTATACAGAAATGACTTAAAAGTTCACCTCTTGATTTTCATTAAGCACAAAAATTTGGCATTAATTGAGGAGAACATTTGAGTGGTAGAGGGATGAGGACGAGCTATAGAAAATCTGTTCGACCTCTTGGGTTCCTTGATTTGAGCTATAATTACAAAGTAACTGGAGATTATTTAATTGAACTCCCATATAAAAACTGATCCAAATTTATATGAAAATGTCTAAAATTCCCCTATGGAAAGAATATTAACACTCTTCTTCAAGTGGGATAACTATTTTAAACCTTCATGGTTGTTTGCATTGTTTCTTATGGTGATCTATTCTGTTGGCAGATCAAGTATTTGCGGACACACAACCATTGATTAGATCAGTTCTGGATGGATACAATGTCTGTATTTTTGCATATGGCCAAACAGGGTCTGGAAAGACATATACCATGGTAATTTGAAGATTACAATTCTCATTCAATCTATTATCGAGCTAACCAATCACATGGCAGCTACAACTTCTTGTGATGATTTGCCACATGGTTTACACTTTCATGTTCTTATATGCAGACGGGCCCAGAATTAATGGATGAGGATACATGGGGGGTGAACTACCGAGCTCTCCGTGATCTCTTCCAAATATCAAAGGACAGGATGGATGTCATAACATACGAAGTCAGTGTACAGATGATAGAGATTTATAATGAACAAGTTAGAGATCTACTCGTGGCTGATGGTTCCAATCGAAGATATCCTTTGAAATACCATCTGATTCATTTGTCTACGTTACAGTTTTAGGTTGTGATAGATTTTGCTTCTTGTTAACCATTTGTTCCCTGACTAGAATTGACTATTTTTTGAGGCCTTATCCCTAGTCATATAAAACCTAAACTTTATATAAATTGCAATTTACTACATTTTGTGAAATTTTCATAGAAGTGCTCCCAAGATTCTAATATTATTAGAGATTCCCTTAATCTGACTAATCCCTACATTTTTTCCTCCTAATTCTTGACAATATTTGAAATATTTTCCTTGACTTCTTGCACATTAGAGATACGAAATAATTCCCAAATAAATGGTTGCAATGTACCTGATGCAAATTTGGTTACAGTAAGATCAACGCAAGATGTTCTGGATTTGATGAAAATGGGTCATAGAAATCGTGCAGTTGGAGCAACTGCTCTGAATGAACGAAGCAGTCGTTCTCACAGGTACCGCTTATGCTTTGGCATCTGTAGTTGAATTGTCATGTCTGTGCCTTGTGTAGATAGTTTACATCCACCTCTTATGTTTTCCTTTTTGTGAATAAGAAATGATGTACTACCTATACGAAGTTTCAAGTGAACACATTCCTGTCCAGGTCAATTGGTTCAATTCAGTTCTATATGTTTAAGTTTCTTTATGAGTTTAGCTATTTTTGTATTAGTCCGCGGTAATTGGGGTGGAACCAACTGGACTTTGGAGGACATTTCTAAATCTAAATTCTATTTCATCATTTCACATTAATCAATGTAGTTTTTGTAACTAGTGAATATTCCGAATAATTAAGAGATATGAGAAGAAATCTAAAATGTTTAAATCCAATCTCTAGATGGAGTTCAAATGTCTCAGCTCTTCATTTATCCCACAGTTTTTGCTGAAAAAAACAGAGGCATTCAGTTTGTTGATCAACCTTTATTGTACAGCGTGTTAACAGTCCATGTCCAAGGGACAGAATTAGCCTCTGGCTCAATCCTCAGGGGATGCCTTCATCTCGTAGACCTGGCTGGTAGTGAGAGAGTAGACAAATCTGAGGCAGTTGGTGAAAGATTGAAGGAAGCACAACATATCAACAAATCACTCTCCGCCTTAGGAGATGTCATATCTGCCCTTGCACAAAAGAGCACCCATATTCCATACAGAAACAGCAAGCTCACTCAGTTACTACAAGACTCCTTAGGTAACATCATTCAAACCTCATTTAAGGGTCTTGAGTTGGAATAGTTCTAAAATACCCACAACATAACATATGGTCTTAAGTTGGAATAGTTCTAAAAGGGTAAGTCATTGAATAGTTCGTCTCTTGTTGGTATTTTCATAAATTTCCCCTCATTTAATTATATGTTCCTGTTTCTAGCTCAAATTGGCTGTATTGTCTATTATTTTGCTTTGTTTTTTAATTTTGTTTTATATTTCAGGTGGGCATGCGAAAACTTTAATGTTTGTCCATATAAACCCAGAACCAAATGCCTATAAAGAGACAATCAGCACACTGAAGTTTGCTGAACGTGTCGCATCAGTAGAGCTTGGAGCAGCTTCTTCCAACAAGGAAAGTGGGGAAGTGAAAGAACTTAAACAAGAGGTTTGTTCTTATGCTTGATGCATTGAGTTTGAGTTGGATTTTAATCAATCATTTTGGCAGAAAGATTTGTTATTAATCCAGTCACTAGTAATTTGTGAAGCATATTTTTGTATTTAACTGTACCATCCAAACATATGACAAGCCTTGATCAGCCATCTTGCCCTCCTCTACCACGGTTTTCAAGATTTGACTTCAGCAAATTTTTGGATAAAATTAACCAATGGCTATTTTCTTTTTAACATTAGAATCCCCTTGAATCAAGCATTTCAGCAATATTCATATTATGTTCATTTGAGATCAGCTGAAACAGTAATCATGGCTCACAGAATTTTGGTGAATTTCAGTTTGAATTCATCTGGAAATTTATGAAATTGAAAATGTTGTGATGCATTCTTAGCTGAAACTCGGATTACAACAAATTTCAAGTAGAGCTGATCAAACATTTACCCCCAGGTTTAACCACTTCATTTGTCAAACTTTTCAACATCTTGCCCTAGATTCTATCCGTGATTGGTCAAATTTTTGGCCATTTCCTAAAAAATTGTTCTCTTCACTCTTTTTGGCCTATCAGTATTAGCTCATAGATCTCAATTTATTCCTTTGTCAAGCAATGCCCATTGCATGGAACCAGACAATATGATGATTTCATGCCATTATCTCACTCGACAATCCTTTTATAATTTGAGACTGTTTCATGCGCTTGGTTCAGATCTCAAATCTGAAGTTGGCATTGGAGAAGAAAGAAGCTGAAGTGGAGCAATTGCAAGGAAGTAAGTACAGTAGGAGCAGTTCAGAGACTCAGAGGACCAGAATCGCAGTGTCACCAATAAACTTACAGAGACAAGCCAGTTCTGCAAGCTCAAAACCAGAACACAACTTGCAGACCACACCAGTTGAATTTGGAAGCATTGAGGTATGTCATAAAAATTTCATATATTTCCCTCTCCCATATCTGTCTGATGACATTGTTAAAATTGTGAATGCATTGTTTAGAGACAAGCCAGATCTGCAAGCTCAAAACCAGAACACAACTTAATTTTCTTCTATTCGTGACATTGTTAGAATTGCAAATATATTGTATATATACTCAGGTGAGACTGCTCCTTAGCGAATTTATGAAGCCTGGGTTCAGCTAGGACATGGTCATAGACAAGGCATCAGTACTTAGGGTATTGAAAATATTGAACACAAATTTAATACCCATTCCTCAAAATCTGTACATCACAAAATTAAAATGTTGAGACTTTTAACCAACTATCTACAGCAACAGCGGGATCCCCTCATGCATTGAAATCTTATATAAATTCAAAATAAACATTATTGCTCCTATAAAATACCCAATTCACCCCACCTTAATCCTTCATTCTATGTTAGCTTTATTCTTTGAACATATAGGTTTGTCACTATCATTTTCATGCTTTTTATGTTTCACAGAAACCTCCAGCTATCATTATAACTGCCTTCTTTATAGATGGATTGACAAGTTCTTTCCTTTGTTGTCAATCTCTACTAGGTGAGAAGCCATTCTTCAGGGAAGCAGCGAAGACCTCATCATCAACGTGGATACTCAGACAAAGAACTCGATCTGATCTCACCCCTTGTAGCCCCTGAGAGCCCTTATAACTCTCGAAAGCTAAGGTCTCCATCACCACCAATACGAAGATCACTATCAGCTGACCGTTCTGCCCTAAAAAGCAGAGCAGAGCTTGAAACTCGAGGAGACAAAGGCATCAACAAATCCATGGCGATTCCTTCAACATGTAAAGTTTCGGAGCAAAGGGGGTGGGCTCCACAAGATCTGGCCAAGCAAGATAGCATCTCCGATATGTTCTACCAACTCTGTAGGTCAAACAACCCAAGGAAGATCTACCCAGAGGAGGAAGGGCAAGAAGAGGAGCAATTCAAGGTATGGTTTTAAAGAATAATGTAATGGCAGATATCGTAGTAATGCCCTTTTGGGTGTTACAATGGATGGCCCTTTCTATTATTCTTTTAAGAAACTTTATGCTGGTCAATAATGGTAATCCCAAAGAAATGTGGTATAAGAGTAAGATCGAATATTGGAATCAGGAAGTATATAAGATATATCATATATGTCAGATTGGGAATGAAGAATATTGAGAGTTGAGGCACTTAAGGAAGTGCAAAAACTTATTCTGGTTTGAAAAATCCTCTCACTTTCCTTTTTGATTATCGATGATGAAATCAACCTTTTGTATACATAGAAAATGATTGATCTGCAAATGTTGTAATAAGTGATAGATCCCAGTATCTCTCAAGCACATTGAAGTGATGGTAGACAAATATCTTTCACATATCATCCTGTGACAGTAGTTTTTTGAGAAATGATACCAAAAGAAGTCTTTAGGTGTTATTTGATATTATAATGGCATAACACCAGGTTTTAAATCTTTAATTGAAGGTGCCGGCCCTCAGTGTGAGGCATGGTGGGGTCAAGAAGCCTAAGCCAGAGGCAAAGGCCAAGCCCAAGCTAAGTAGGACCCATGGTACTGACACGGCATTGACACAACTCTCAAGTAAGGCCAATACTGCTGATATGGCACTGACAGAACGGGCCTCAAAATCCAAACGGCCGCCTCCTAGTGGGTCCAGTAAGGCTGATGTGGCAGCTAATGGGGAACATTCAGAGTTGGACACTGAGGGGAGTAGGAAGAGTGATTTTTCAGAGCCTGACATGTGGGTGGAGCATGTATTGGCTGTTTCAACAGCTCATCGAGTACCTAGAGAAAAGAAGCCCAATCGAAGTACGATGAGGAATTTGAGCCATGTTGAATCAAGGTAATAAGTCGGCTAGAAAATAAAACCTTTGATTGCTTAATTTGCAGTTTTAAACTAAACAGAGTATATTATAATCCCAAGGACTTCCAATTTACCATAGGCCCTAAGAGTCATCAGCATTTGTTGAATTGATGGGTGATAATGGAGAGAGCGCAACCCAGGAGAACATGTCATGACCCTGATGGGAGGTTTCGTTCTCTCACTCCATCACTATGTATCATTTAATGGCCAATGAAGGCCCCAAAGGTTATAGTTTTCCCAAGATCCTTAGGGAAAAATCCCTCCTTTTATATTTTTCTATACCATCTTTGTGGCAAATTGTTTTCAAGATTTACCAGTTCTTTCTTGTTTTATGATTTTGTGAGAGTATGTGTCACTTGTAGCCACTCTAATGGAAGGGACAATCTTCATAAGAAGAATGAATACTCAATTGGATTATTGGATCTTGCAGAGTCTTAGCTTCAATGGTGGACCCATTCTCAAGCACTAAACATGAGAATAAGCCATCAAATGATATCACTCGTCATGGGAGAGAGGGTGCAGCTTCCATCCCTGATTTGAGGCGCAGTCGCTCTTCACCTCGAGGAAAATTCACTTTCCTATGAAATGAATCTTGCTTTTCCATCCTCTAGTCGATTATTCTTCCCTTAACACTAGATTGTTTTTTGCCTGCTCATTATAGTGTGCCACATTTTTCCCTTCAAACATGTCATGGCACAAATCTTCTGCCTTTATTGCACTTTTTTTTTTGTAATATTTTCAAATTGCTTTCTTGTCAATATAAATTATTTATTCTGTGTATATTAGAGCATTGATTATATAAAGAATGGTCTCTATATAAAATTGCTTGGTTTTCAATTATCTCTAATGTTAATTTTGACAGCCTGTTTATGTAGAGTGTATTATGGAGCTTAAGTTCCCTTGGCTGTCCACATGTACATAGTGAGTGCGTTTCTCTTTGGTTACCAATTGTAGGCACATGAGCTGCAGTAGTGCTCAAAATAGCGGAGTTATTTCTGCTTTTTAATTTGGTTTTCTAGAAATGGCTCATGAAAGCTTACGCATTGATATTTCTCATACTAATTTGAGGAATATCAGAACATTGAGAGTAAATAAGTCAATTAACTGAAGAATCGTGCATCCTCATTGCAGTCTTAATTGATTTTGCTTTTAATGGAGGGAAGTTACCATTTCTTACCAAAAGAAATGTCAATTGAATTTGAGATAGAAATCTGTAAGGACTGTACAATTGACACATTTAACAACAAAATAATTCGCAGAGTGCAATTAGCCCTTTTCAGTAGGAATCGTAATGTCTTGCAAGCAAAGGTTGTTACTCTCAAAATTTGTCTCGTGAATTATGGAGGAAATTGAACAAGTTCATTAGAGAGCCTGCTAATATAACAGAAAGTGCAGTTGAACGAAGAAAATAAAGAAAAATTTAAATAACCAAACAAACTCTCTCACTTCAAGCCATTGACTGTGATTCAAGACAACATGATGCGTGCTATAGTTTCAACAACATATAGATCAAAACCATTCACTCAAATATTAAAATGAATATTCTACATACCTATCATTTTATTCATTGTCTTTGTTGGCTCGCTTGGCGAGTCAATACGCAGCAGAAACACAAAATTAATCTCAAAAGCATACATAGATCTGATAGATATTCCATACCTCTCAAAGCCTGACCACCTTTTATGTGGATTTTCTTCCCCTCACGCTCACAGGTACTTCTTTTCAAAAAGATGTTGTTAACCTTAACCAGTCTCTTGATTACTGGAACCATAACTTGTGTAAATGGTACATATCCTTCGCGAGCTTTGATGGAGATGGTCCGAGAGTTCCTTGCCTATTCTCACTTTTTGAAGAGAGAGGAAAAAAGAAGGAGCAGGGAGCCACATGGGGGCCTAGGAGAGAGAAGTGCACGGGTGTCTAGGGAGTAGAGCACCACCTCTTTCTCTCCTTTCTTATGTACTAAAGGTCCCTCCCTCTCAGTTTTCCTACCTTGAAAATTGGAAGACACTTAGATCCCTTATCATAATCAATTTCAATGGGATTCACTTAGAATCTTCTCTATCCAAAGGTAGAAATGGATTGGGATCTCCAAAATTGCTACCCAAATCATTTCTATCTCATTATCAATACTAACCTTTCGATATTCCAAATCATGTCGGAGTTTCCCACCCACAAAGGGTGAACCACGTAAACCAACAATCTTAAATGCTTAATGAAACCACTTATCATTTGCCGGTTCAAAGTAGGATCTTACATGTTATAGAGTATAGACAACAAAAATGAAAGAAATTGTTGAGAGGATGATGCTCCAATCTTGAACCATATGTGGAACGGGTATCAACTGTAAGAAGGGGAAAGTATAATATGGTCTAATGGGCTACTCAAACCCAAAGACCCTCGGGCCATGACAGTCCGGTGATATGGCAAACTACAATGGCGAGGGGGTGGGACCCACTAGAGCAAGAATGACCACTATGGTGGGTCTTAGTCTCTCTCCACTACTATGCATCATTTCATCAGACGGTTATGACCCTAAAGGACTATAGTTTTGCACAGTCCACTAGAATACAGTGTACATATATCTTTTACCTTATAAAAATTCAATGTTAGGGATATATCGGACCTTATAATGATCTTCGCCAACATCTTGGTGCAACCTCTCTACAAACTTCATCGGCATGTGGGAGAACTCTAAGCCTTTGAGGCGCTCAAAGCCTTGTGGCAACATTCTCAATTTTGTACCCAACCGAATCCTTAGAAAAAGAAGGCCAGGCATGGCTCTCTCCTCCACTTCACCCCATTCTTCTAACCCCTCCATTGCATAAAGAACAAGACTATTTAGATTGGGAAAGCCTCTTGCCCTGCAACCTCCTAGTCTCTTCCCTGTGTAGGCTGTCCACAAAATAAGGACGGCAAGATTTGGCAGAGCTTGCAGGGGCATGAATGGGTCCTCACTTAACTTAGTGTTGCATAACCACAACTTGGTGAGGCTTCCAAGAGATATAAATGAACTTGGTAGCTTCTCTAACTGCTCGTCTATCCGTAGCTGTTCAAGAGAAGATGGAAATATCTCTAATTTGAGACTATCCTCATTGATGGTCACCAAATCCAGATAGAGGAGGTTGCGCAGACTCCCAATGGAGGCTGCTAACTCCTCCCCATCTTCTTTTCTCACTCCAGCCATATGTAAACAGCGGAGCTCAGTCAACTTCCTTACCTGTCTAACTAGACCATCTTTTGCCACTATACTTGCCAAGGTTTGCAGGTTCCTTAGACACCCAATTGCCAAAGGTTCATCAGAATGTACATTGTTCGTGGAAAAAAGATGCCTCAAATTTACTAATCTTGAGATCCATTTTGGTAGGTTAACTACTTGTGTCCCCATTAGAACTAGAGTCCGAAGATTTTGGAGGTTTTGAAAGGTCACTGGAAGCTCCCCGATCAGACAATCTAAGTGCAAATACCTCAAACTTACCAAATTTCCAATTTCGGACAAACCCATGATTGAAGAATAGCTTTCTATATGCAGCACACGCAACAACGTGAGCTGAGGGAATATATGGTCCATGAAAGGAGGAGCTAACCAGCTGATTTCAAACTGCATGAACGAACGAACCCTATCCAGGCTATGGTTGGGTACATGATGAAAGGTACTATCAACGAGAGAGAGGCGACAGGGCTTCTCTTTAAGTATGGCCCCGCTTGCACTTAGATTTCATTGAATTTCTCCTCCTTGGATATGAAGAGCCCAAGCTCGCGCATACAATCATGGACCCGACACCTCTCCACTGTCCAATTGAGCTTCTCTACTTGAGCAATTTGAAGCATGTTTCTATCTAAAAGCTCTGTTAGATAATCTTTAGCCACATCCTCCATTGTTTTTCCTTGCTTTTCTTCAACAAATCCTTCTGCAATCCAATGTCTCTGTCCAAATCTCGTAATCTTCAGGGAAAAAACAGCAGCACAAGAAGCACGACTTGAGGCGAGAGGGTAAGTCCTCATAGCTCAAAGAAAGCACTCTTGAGAGTCTATCATCCCCTTCATTTGACTCCCAATTGTAATCATCTAGAATTCTTTTCCATGCTTGCGGGGTTCTTGCTTGCCTCGACATGAGGCCTCCCATAACCACAATAGCTAGTGGCAAGCCTTCGTATTTCTCCAAGAGCTTCTCAGCCAAGGCCTGTAACTCTTCTGGGCAGCTTCCTCCGTTACTGTTAAAAGCCTTCTTGTGAAAGAGCTCTTGAGCATCTTTCTCTCTCAAAGGCTCAATTTCATGAATCGCCTTCTTCACTGAAATTAACTTCGCGTTACGGGTAGTGATTATAGTCCTACTCTGGCGTCCACCTTCAATTAGGGTGACTCTCATGTTCTCCCACACCAATGGATCCCATACATCATCCAAAACCGCCAAATACTTTCTCTCTCTACAATAGTCCTTAAGCCTCTCTATGATTTGCCCATCACTCATTGAATCCAAAACATCTTTCCTGAATTCTCTCAAAATGGATTTGAAAACCTCCATGATTCCATAAGTTTGGGAAACTGTAACCCAAGCATAACGATCACCAGAGTGGTTTTCCCTGCACCACCCATACCAAACACTTTAAGCTCCAGCTCCTCATCCAACAAGAATTTGCTTAATTTTTCGACATCTTTATCGAAACCCACTATATCAGCTTCCTCTAAGTATGAAGAAACAATTCGAACCTCTTGCCATTTATCAGTTGAGATTGATGCTTCTCTTATTGGGTTTTCGAGCTTGTACGTTGACTTTCGTTTGGAGATATCGACGATCAGGCTTTTGATCCTTCTGATCTCTCCACCCACTTGGCGCCTAAGTCTACACTGCTCAATCAATTCTTTGATGCTGCAAAACTGAGGAGGGAGGAAGGGGGAGGAAACCTTTAAGCTGGCGATTCTTCCTCTCTCTCTTCAATTGGAGAGTTTCCACTTGGATCGTGAATTTGTCGAGGATTTCTTCTGCTTCATATGCTGCTTCTCTTACTTGAACTACCCAAGTCTTTGCAACCTCATCATTCTCTCTTCTTCTTTCAGAGCATCCTTTAGATAGGATTGCATGGCGTCCAACTCTTTCCGGAGCCATTCTAATTCTTTGCGCGAGAAGAGCTGTGCTTCTTCAGACAAGAGGTCGAAGAGTTTCTCGAGCAGGAAGGTCACTACTGCATCTGCCATCTCTCTCTAGAATGGTGGTACTGCTAAACACTAAGGAGCAAGTTTAGGACAGCATCTGCCATCTCTCTCTCAAGCATCTGCTGGTCTCTCTCTCAATCGATCTCCCTCTCTCTCTCTCAAGCATCTACCATCTCTCTCTCTAGAATGATGGTACTCAGTGCTAAACACTAAGGGGCAAGTTTAGAACATCGTCTGGCATCTCTCTCTCAAGCATCTGCTGGTCTTTTTCTCAATCCATCTTCCTCTCTCTCTCAAGCATCTACATCTTTCACTCTCTGGTGTTGACTTTTTTTCCCACCACCTGTAAATGTCATAAATTACACGACCAATTGACTTTTTCTCTCTAATCCATTGTCCAGAAACCATTATTGTCCCTGAAAGTCACAAAAAAATCCATTATGTGAGATGTAAAATCACATTGCGAATTGTTCGTCCAAGGGCCAATAATAAATCTCTTTTTTTAGGTTTTGTTTTTTATTTAAAAATAATTTTAATCAAATTTTTTAGCCCACCTCAAAATTTTCATAAGAAGAGGTGGTTTTGATGGTTAAATATCCTCAAATTGATCATCTCAACGTCAATATGCATAGACATGAAAAAATAAATATATTTCAAGTTTTGAAAATAGTATATTTTTGAACCATCAATTTTCAAGATGTTCAAGGGAAATGGATTAAAGTTGTTGTGATAGGAACCTATGCTTTAGTTATCACATTGTTGGTTTCCATTCTCACCAATAATATCATCCCACTAATACCTTCAAAAAAGCTAACTTCAAATATGCTTGAATAAAAAGATAAGGGCCGCAGCTTGTCTTCCCCACAAAATTCCCCTAATTTTTCTTTTTTCAAGATTTTCATATATCTACACCATATTCGAAGCTCCAAATTTAACAATTAAAGATGAAAATATATTTTAAGGCTATCACAAAGATTTTCAGTATCGAAACCACATTTCTTGATACTATTTGAATGTGCACTCTCTCAAGCACCTGTCGGTCTTAGTATTGCTTCAGGTGCCTAATTATTTTATCAGAAACCCAATTATGCTTATAATATTTTTTATATTTTTCCTTTTTTACGTGATAATATAAAAAACAATACATATAAATTTTAAACATTTTTTTTCAATTTTTGGGTTTTTTTTTTAGATTTTTTTACCAAAATTGCATGTTTCAAAAACAATCGGGGCACCAATCAGCGGATCTAGTCGGAATCGGTTGGATTAATTGGATGGGGCCAAGACCCGATCTGTTGTTTTGAATAATAGGTTGCAACTAACATTTAGGATCACTGCATCTCAAGTTTGATTCCTACTACTCAAGGGCCCGTTTAGCTTCCTCAATCATGGGGAAAAGTATATCGTATTGGAGTTGGTATTTATTGGAGTTGACATTTACTAGAATATGTATGTATGTTGTTTGCATATTATATGGTAGAGATTAGAAAAATGCAAATTCACTGTTTAGATAGCCTGGAATATATTTTTTCTGAAAATTTTAATTTTTTATAAATTATTAAAATTAAACATTTCAAATGTTCTTATTATTGAATCTTTTTTCTGGAGTGTTTGTCCAAGTAAGGTGAGTTAAAAATTATGAGTTATATTATATATATATATATATATATATATATATTTATATATATTATTTTATGATTTACATCTCTTAAAACCCTTGACATCCAGAATGGGTGTGAACATCAAAATGAATCTTAAAACCCTTGACATCCAGAATGGGTGTGAACATCAAAATGAATACTTCACCAAAACTTTGTATCTACCAATATATCTTTTGCCTGTTGACATTGGGAAGCCGCATGGATTTCTTAGTAGAGGTGCGCCTCCCTCTCTTCACTAATTTTCTACATTATTTTCTCCCCGAGTGTACTTAAACCCATGAGAGTTTGTCTTCAGATTACTCTCTACGGTTTTAGGGTTTCTCATAAACCCAATCCAAACTATAGTTAGCAGGGACTATCAATAAATCGGTTCATCATAAACTTGGAAATAATTTGTTTTTATTTTTAATAGTCAGATGAAAAAATCGAGTAAAAAATACGAATAATACTTCATATAAAGATACCGTTAATATATCAGATTACGTTAAAAAAATTGGAGTAAAAAAATTGGATAAATTTATAATATTAGAAATTTTGAAATTTTAAATAATAAAAATTGTGTCAAAACCATTAATAACTAATTCATCAATAAAAACGTTACTAGACTAATATAATTAAGTCAATTAATTTAGATGATTCGAGACTGTCATCCAATCGTCAAATATTAAATACATAATTAACTAGTACATACAAAAAAAAAATGTACTACATAAATCTACCCATTAAATACTTTAAAAAACACACAACTACTTATCATGTACCAAAAACAAATAAATTTATTTATTAAATATTTTTAACTATAGTATGGTGACAAATATACTATATAAATTTATTCATTATAGTATGGTGACCAATATACGATATAAATTTATTCATTATAGTATGGTGACAAATATACTATATAAATTTATTTATTAAGTACTTAGTGATCCAATACAACGGTTGTATCATAGTATAATGCAACGACATTTATATAAAACCATATTTGTGATATTTGTATGACCCCAAATTTTGCACATATACTCTCTTCATCTCAATAATCAATCTCCCCAAAAAAAAAAGTTCAATTTGAATCCTAGAAAAGGTCAAAATGAGTCATCTCCAAAAACAAATCTAGACCATTCATTTTGTGAATTTCAAGATCTTAACATTTATAGACTCAAAATCTTAATCTTTTTTTTTTTTTAACATTGTTCAATGATAATAAAACTGTCCAAAACAATTGAAAATGAAATAATCTTTTTAAGACTTACATCTAAGCATCTTATCAAAATGAACGGTCTATATTAATTGGATTAAAAAAATATTTTTTTAATTATATTTTCAAATTTATTTATTTTTTTTGTGACCGTTAAATTGAATAAAAAAAAATATATATTTCAAAATTTAGATCAAACAGTCATAAAATAAATTTTTAGCCTCGTTGCATCATATTCTTATACAACGATTACATGATATCATTGCTCATACTTAAACATCACACCAACCTAACATCATTGCTACTCAGCAGGCTAAAAAAATACACGATTTTTTTTCTACCATGGTCACTCCCTATCTATGGTTAAAGTTTTATAAGTTTATTTAGTTGAAACTTGAAAACAGGCTCGTAGAAATTTTGGGTTTCACATCTCTCTGTGTCTACGGTTTGGAGAGAGAAGAAGGAAGAGAAGAAATTAGGGCTGGCTCATAGGTATTAGGGTTTATAGAGAGGGAAGAAAAAAGAAGAAGAGGTCATCGGCTTCACACACCCTGGAAGAGGCCCTCACTGATTTTTAGAGAGAGAAAAGGAAGATGGGATGCTGATTTGGGATAGTTTGAAGAGGGTTTTTCTCTGTGATTTTCTCTGATTTGGGATGTTGTTTGAGAGAAAGTCCTAACTATACTGATTTGTGAAGACGCCCTAACTGATTTTGAGAGAGAGAGAAAAGGAAGAGGGTTTTTTATTTTCTTGGGGAAACAGCAAGCAGAGCTGAAGGATTAGGTTTGGGGAACTAATCCTATATGTACAATTGCTTGCTCCGGTAAGTTTACAGTTTACACTATATTGTTTATCTTTGTTATCACATAATAAAAAACAAAATATTGCTTACTTAGTCCTGTAGTCACACTCTCTGCTTCTCATTCATCAGTAAAAGACTATGTTTTGAGCTCTAATTTGTGCCATAAACGGTATTTTCATAAAAACAATTATCACACAAATAATCACCGAAGTCTGCATGTATATGATTTTCTTTACACAATGATTTGCTATAAACAGTATTTCATTTACACAATGATTTTCCATTATAACAACTGAAATCTGCATCTATTTGTTGAAGTTTAAAAAAAAAGAGAAAAAAAAAATTCATACCTTCAATCTGCAACAGTGGCTTTGAAGAACACGGTGGGGATAAAAATTTCTATTGTAGGTTTCTTTTGAAATAATATTTTATTTCAAAAGCATGAAAGTAGCAATGGCTGCAATACACAAAACAGGAAGAAAAAAAAAAGAAAGAAAGATTATAGGTAAAAAAAGATACGATTTTTTGGCCTGATTTGCTAACTATGATCCAAACTGATATTAATGGAAAAAAAGCATTTTTACCCTACAGATATCAACAATGGTTAGTTGAATCTATTGATTTTTCTTTTTTTTCTCAAACTCCTTTATTTCTTGGGAAATTCTCATTTTCCATAATTTTTCTTTCTACTGATTTGTTTTTCTTCTTGTTCGATCACTGTAGAAATGGGTGAGTGCGACTCCCGTGAAGCATAAGAAGTTGTGAAAGCTATGTTTCTATTTTATATGATATTTTTTGTTTTCTTGGGTTACTGATTTTGGTTAATTTGATTGTGAAGTCCAAAATCAGGTACACCAGTGGCAAAAATTGCGGATTTAGGTTTAAATTTTTATGGATTTAATTATTTCCTCATCTTGTACCTTCACTATGAATTTTTTGGTTAATTTTTATGGATTTAATTTTTTAATTATTTCTTGTAAATTCTAAGGAAAGACCAAATCACGATAACAAATGTATTTGCGCAATATGGGTAAAATTAAGGTTTGGATTCTGAAACTTCTTTTATTTATTTCTTAATTAGTTGCTTGCATCTTCAGTTAGCTTTTTATCCCTATTTCTCTCTCTGCAAATACACAAATTAGACATTTATTTCTTAATTAGTTGTTTGCATTTTCAGTTAGCTTTTTATCCCTATTTCTCTCTCTGCAAATACGTAAATTAGACTTGTGGATCGCCATCACTATTGTATAAACGTTAACCTTCTATAGGAAAAATAAAATGAAAACAAAAAAACACACAACAATTGGATTTAGGGTTCTATCTGTAATTGGAGTAGTGTTAATTTTTTTTGCATTCTTTGTTTTAGGTGGGGCTTTCTTTCTCCTCCTGTGATTTCTTTCAGCACTCTCTCCATTCTATCGAAGAAACCCTAAAGCTATTTGACATTGAACAGAAAACATGGTTTTTGTAAGACTTTTTGACAATAGGACTTTGGCCTTGGACTGCCCCCCTCATTCCACTGACCTCAGAACCCTAAAACTCGTGGTGGAAGCCAGAGTGGGAATCCCTGCCTCCCTACAGCGCTTTCTCTTCTCCACATCGATGCTCCTCCATCAATGTCCAGGGGAGAAGAAGCTTTCGGAAATGGGTATTCTTTGTGATTCCACCCTCATGCTTCATCTTCCTCTTATGGGGGGAATGCAAGCTCCAGTTGTCCCCAAGCCCCGGCTCGAATTCCTTAACACGAAACCTCCACCGAATTACGTGGCTGGTCTCGGTCGAGGTGCCACTGGCTTCACCACCCGGTCTGATATTGGCCCTGCAAGAGCTGCCCCTGACCTTCCGGACCGCGCGGCCACCACCATCGGTGGGGCTGCCATTGGGCCGCCAGGGGGCATTGGCCGTGGTCGAGGGAGGGGTGCAGGTGGCCCTGAGGATGAAGAAGATGACGAGGCTGATGAGAAGGGCTACGACGAGAACCAGAAGTTTGACGAGTTCGAGGGGAATGATGTTGGCCTTTTTGCATCAGCGGAGTATGATGAGGATGACAAGGAGGCGGATGCGGTATGGGAGAGCATCGACAAGCGCATGGATTCGAGGCGGAAGGACCGGAGGGAGGCGAGGTTGAAGCAGGAGATTGAGAAGTACAGGGCTTCCAACCCCAAAATCACTGAGCAATTTGCTGATTTGAAGAGGAAGCTACATACTATGTCGGCGCAGGATTGGGACAGCATACCAGAGATTGGGGACTACTCTCTGAGGAACAAGAAGAAGAGGTTTGAGAGCTTCGTGCCAGTTCCTGACACTCTGCTTGAGAAGGCTCGTCAAGAGAAAGAGCACGTCACCGCCCTCGAACCCAAGAGCATGGCGGCCGGTGGGACAGAGACCCCATGGGCACAGACCCCTGTGACTGACCTCACAGCGGTGGGTGAAGGAAGGGGCACCGTTTTGTCATTGAAGTTGGATAGGCTATCTGATTCAGTGTCGGGTTTGACGGTGGTGGATCCCAAGGGGTACCTGACCGACCTCAAGAGCATGAAGATCACCAGTGATGCTGAGATTTCAGACATCAAGAAGGCGAGGTTGTTGCTGAAATCTGTGACGCAGACTAATCCCAAGCACCCCCCTGGATGGATTGCAGCCGCAAGGTTGGAGGAGGTCGCTGGCAAGATCCAGGCAGCGAGACATCTGATTCAGAAGGGGTGCGAGGAGTGTCCCAAGAATGAAGATGTGTGGCTCGAGGCATGTAGGCTGGCGAGTCCTGATGAAGCCAAGGCCGTGATCGCGAGGGGTGTCAAGTCGATTTCCAACTCGGTGAAGCTGTGGATGCAGGCAGCAAAATTGGAGCATGACGACGCGAACAAGAGTAGGGTGTTGAGAAAGGGGCTCGAGCACATTCCCGATTCTGTGAGGTTGTGGAAGGCAGTGGTGGAACTTGCTAACGAGGAGGATGCGCGACTGTTGCTTCAGAGAGCCGTTGAGTGTTGTCCTCTTCATGTTGAGCTGTGGCTTGCACTTGCGAGGCTTGAGACCTATGACCAAGCAAAGAAGGTTCTCAACAAGGCGAGGGAGAAACTCTCTAAAGAGCCAACCATTTGGATAACGGCCGCGAAGCTTGAGGAGGCGAATGGGAATACTGCCATGGTGGGGAAGATCATTGAAAGGGCCATCAGATCTTTGCAAAGAGAAGGAGTGGTCATTGACAGGGAGGCTTGGATGAAGGAGGCAGAGGCAGCGGAGCGTGCCGGTTCAGTAGCAACTTGCCAGGCTATAATTAAGAACACTATCGGTATCGGCGTGGAGGAAGAAGATCGCAAGAGAACTTGGGTTGCCGATGCTGAGGAATGCAAGAAGAGGGGCTCTATTGAGACTGCCAGAGCAATCTACGGCCATGCGCTTACTGTGTTCTTGACAAAGAAAAGCATATGGCTCAAGGCTGCACAGCTCGAGAAGAGTCATGGGACCAGAGAGTCCCTCGATGCCTTGCTGAGGAAGGCTGTCACGTATAGACCACAGGCCGAGGTGCTTTGGTTGATGGGTGCAAAGGAGAAATGGCTGGCGGGTGATGTGCCTGCTGCCCGAGCGATCCTGCAAGAGGCATATGCTGCAATTCCTAACTCGGAGGAGATCTGGCTTGCCGCCTTCAAGCTTGAATTCGAGAATCATGAGCCTGAGAGAGCGAGGATGCTTCTTGCCAAGGCGCGAGAGAGGGGAGGAACCGAGAGGGTCTGGATGAAGTCAGCGATCGTTGAGAGAGAGTTGGGGAATGTTTCTGAGGAGAGGAGGTTGTTAGAGGAGGGGTTAAAACTCTTCCCATCCTTCTTCAAATTGTGGCTCATGCTTGGGCAGCTGGAGGAACGCATTGGTAACCTGGAGAAAGCCAAGCAAGTGTATGAATCGGGTTTGAAGCACTGCCCAAACCCGACTTCTGTTCCCCTGTGGCTCTCTGTTGCTAATGTGGAGGAGCGTATGAATGGGCTCAGTAAAGCAAGGGCAGTCCTTACAACTGCTAGGAAGAGGATCCCTCAAAACCAACATCTTTGGTTGGCCGCCATTAGAGCAGAAGCCAGGCATGGGAAGAAGAAGGAAGCTGACGTCCTTTTGGCAAAGGCATTGCAGGAGTGCCCCACGAGTGGGATCTTGTGGGCAGCTTCCATAGAGCTGGCTCCTCGACCCCAGCGCAAATCTCGGAGTTCAGAAGCTGTGACGCGATTAACTCAGGATCCATACGTGACTGCAGAGGTGGCCATTCTGTTCTGGCAGAAAAGATCAATTGACAAGGCCCGGACTTGGTTTAACAGGGCAGTCACACATGACCCTGATATTGGGGATTCTTGGGCCCTATACTACAAGTTTGAGCTTCAGCATGGGACTGAGGATAGCCAGAAAGATGTCCTCGATCGATGCGTCTCTGCTGAGCCGAGGCATGGACCGAGATGGACGCAGGTTTCTAAGGCCATTGAGAATTCTCATCAGCCAATCGAGGCTATCCTAAAAAAGGTGGTAGTTGCCTTGGGGAAAGACGAAGGATTTGTGGTCCCTGAATGTAAATATTAAGATAGTGTTGGTGTGGGACATTTGTTCTTCCATGCTTTCTACATTTTCTTCTTTTGTAGCTTATGGTATCCTTTTTTTTAAAACAATTTTACTTACTATGACTAGTGCAGAAGAGTGTTTAGTGATGCTGAGGTGGGGTTTGGAATGTAGATGAAATAGATTGTTTTTCCATGGTCATATGACTGCTACAGATGAAACTGTTCTTGCAAGAACCTATTTGGTTAAGTTTCATTTCTTTGTTGCATTGCCGATCTCATGCATACGTCTATGTTGTTCATCACGTGGTACATGTGTGCAAATATCTCTTGAATGGATCTTTATTTATTGTTTAGTGAAGAATATCTGCTGTTCTTGTTTTTTCATGCGTTATTGCTCCTTTTTTAAGTGCTGTTGTTTCTCTAGACTCTAGTATGAGTATTTTTATTTAATTATTTTTTCAAATACATTGCTGGCATTTTGAGTCACTTGTACATCAATCTAGTCCTTCTATTTATGCCCTTGTTTCTTCTTGTTTTCCACCCTTTAGATGTTCTAAGTTGTTGGTTGCATTGTTGTTGATAAAGAAGAAAGCTGGTTTGTTGCTTTTTCTTAATTCGTACTGTTGAAGATCTGGTTGAACTTTCTTTCTATTGATTATGCTATCTTGTACACCCTAGTTTGAATGATCTACACGCTGCTGCTCATTGTATTAAGTTGCTCATATTTTGTTTTTAGGTACCTCTGGTTTCTTCTTGAATTGAATAATGATCAGTATCCTTTAGAGCTTCAAATCTGAATGGATGCTCATCTATGGGTCATAAGGGTTGTATTTCTCTCAATGCGTTGTCATGGTCCATACTATCTTCTCTCGTGGTTTGACCTTTGTTTTTGATCTAATATAAACTATCTGGTGTTCTGATTTTCTCCAAGTCTTGTTTTCTTTCTTGATATATTTATATTGCTCTCTTATTTGAATGTCTCTTTTTAATACATTGTATGTGTCTTGAATGTCTTTGTGCATTAATCTAGTCATCCTACTTAAGCTCTGGTTTCCTTCTTAATTGATTTTTGTGGAATGCGGGCTCCAAGGATATGAGGTGATGGTTAGTTCCACTTGTCAGCACAATGACATTGGCTTCACCCCATTGGTGGGAAATCTATCTTTGGGGATTTCATGGGGCCCCTCCCCCCTACTCCCGTGGCCACAGATAAAGCCAGAAGTTATTAACACACATAACATTAGTAGTAGTGGTAGTAGGAGTAAAGTTTGCAGGAGAGGAGAAGAAGCGCAGACCCTGCTCTGTAGCGGAGCTGGTGGTTGGGAGTGAGTGTTTGAGGTAAAATTTTGAAAGACGATGGCAGCCACTGCAGCTATACCCACGGCGACCCCATTCCTAAGTGGAGGCAGCACGTGAAGAGCGCAATGGCTCAGGCAGCCAGGCGGCTTGCTGCTCTGGGGAGGCTCTTCTAGTCGGCAGGTGGTGGTCGCGGCGGCTGGTGCTGCTAAGAAATCTTGGATCCCTGCTGTCAAAGGAGGTAGCAACTTCATCGACCCCTAATGGCTCGATGGCTCGTGAGTACACCACTCACCACCGACCTTTTCCTTTTCTTCTCTCTCAATTGTAACAATCAGCAACACAGATATTTGATGCATGTGATTGCAATTAAGACGATGAAAACTGTTTTTAATTTCAAAAGAAATAAATCATTCACATTTAGAGATTAGAGGTTATGTTTCCGAAGAAGGCTAATAATCCATGAGAACAACTATTTATGTGTACATCATCGACAACTTTCAAGTTTGAATTAAGTATTTGTTGATGATTTCTATAAAAGAAAAAATATTTGTTGATAATTACATATTTCTATATAAATAACAACAAAGGAAGTACTTGTTATAGGAAGAGGACACCTTTTTAGTCCGTATATTATCATTTGATGTCCTTATCCACATGAATTACAAGGAGCACCCCAACACACACAATAGCTGAGAGTATTATTATCTGGGAAATTAATCCCTAAATTTCTTCCGACAGACTTCCAGGTGACTATGGGTTTGATCCCCTGGGGTTGGGCAAAGACCCTGCATTCCTAAAATGGTACAGAGAGGCAGAGCTCATCCATGGGCGCTGAGCTATGGCAGCGGTGGTCGGGATCTTTGTGGGCCAGGCATGGAACGACATCCCATTGTTCAAAGCTGGTGCCGACCCTGGTGCCATTGCCCCCTTGTCGTTTGGGTCCTTGCTTGGGACGCAGCTGCTGCTGATAGGATGGGTGGGAGAGCAAGAGGTGGGTCGACTTCTTCAACCCCAAGTCACAGTCGGTGGAGTGGGCGACACCATGGTCGAAGACTGCCGAGAACTTTGTCAATGCCACTGGTGAGCAGGGGTACCCCGGGGACAAGTTCTTCAACCCTCTGTCTTGCTAGAACCATCCAGGATGGACAGTAGATCCCAGACACAGAGAAGCTCGAGAGGCTGAAGTTGGCCGAGATAAAGCATGCCCGCAACGCCATGCTCGCAATGCTCATCTTCTACTTTGAGGCCAGACAAGGCAAAACCCCTCTCGGAGCCCTCGGATTGTAATCTCTAAACATTACCACTAATCTTCATCTCCATTCACAATCCTTCCTCCTTTGTATTTCACAGTGTTTTATGTGTTTGTGTTTGGTGAGCCAGCCATCTTGCGGACAGCATTGCATTTTTTTCTTGTGTGATTCTCTGTGAATATTATCATGTAACAAAGTAGTGGTTCACCTTTTCTTATTAGGAGGCCAGTGTCTTCTCTCTTTCTACATACTTATGTGTTATGAGTCTATGTACAAGAGTTTAAAACCTTTTAAGCAACTTATTTAATTTTCAATTCCAAGCTTAAAAGTATTAAAATTAGGTGTATACCAAGGCAAACTTGCTCTTCTCACTAGAATTCTAGTTGAGAGCTTTGGCTCTGAAGAAAAATGTCAATAAAGGCGATCACATCACCTCAAATAAATAATCATTCACGGCTTAAACCAATCAATTAACATGGGCGATGCTATTTTATAGGATAATTATACAAAGAGACTTGTTATGTCAAGTACATGGTGGTCAAAATTAACAACTAGATGTGAAATTATATAGTTGTATTTGTTTCATTTACCATGCTCAAACTTTAAAAAAAAATCTCAAACTCTGTAGCACATCCAAGCCATCAGACTTCACATCAAAGGGTTAGTAAGTAATTGTGACCTTTTTGTATGAAAACGTAAATGGTCTCATTATACACAATTCTTAATATATAAGGTTCATTTTATCTACATTTTCCTCTTCTTTTTTTTCTTAAATGTCCTGATTGCCTCTGCTCTTTGAAACCTAGAAAATGTAGGAGCTTTTTGGTAATTTAGTTCAGATTACATTAGGTATCCTTCTTGGCTGAAGGTTAGGAAAGCAGAACAAGAATTTTCCATGAAAAACAGTGAGTTCTCAATTCCTAACCTTGAACAATAGTGTGGACTGGTAACTTGAACCTATATATATAAAATGAAATCTAATGCCCGAACCTAGGACATATCTTCGTAGAGCGTATAATCCTTTGTCTTAGACGAGAACAGTGCAATAGTATCGAATACCTTTCACCTTAGCTTTTGAATTGGATTCAAGTGTAATACATGGCAATTCAAAATTGGCCTTCCCATAAAGTTTGGGAGGTGGCATTTAAGTGAGATATGATGGAGAGAGAGACGGAGTGTGAGATAGAAAGATTTAGGGGTATTTTGATCATTTTATTTTATTAAAAATCTTTGTGCATGACAACACCTCTATTGCTACTTTTGCGGTCCACCAAGACAAACACGATGTCTTTTGATAAAAAGGTTACCGTATTAGGAGGTCCCCTCAAACTCGCTTCATCCTCTTGGTCCTTATGGTATGGTTGACAATTGCTTGCATGGAACACAGGATGTATCTTCAATCTCTTAGGCAACTGGATCCAGTAAGCTGCCTTGCCCACTGGATCCTGTAAGTTGCCTTGCCAACCTTCCTTGTGGTTGGAAAAGATAGGGAAGGGCCCATAGCTTCTTACCAATCCCTTGTACACTTTCATGTATGCTTTTAGTTGGTTAGGTTGGAGCTTATCATCACCATGTCTCCAACAATTGAAGTAGACAAGTAATTTTCTTTTATACATGTGCCCCACTGAGATGATGACACATATTAAATTTCATATTCATATGATTCATACAAAAAAATTAAAAATAAAATACTCTGATGCATCAGATCTCGATCAAACTGGCAGTAGCTCACTTGATCTAAAATTAAACGATTGGATAAAAGGGGAGTATATAACTTACATATGGTAGGAAAAGTATAGAACGCTTTCCGTTAATTTAATGTCTAATTCATTAAAAGCCATCAAATTGCTATCTTGCAACTTGACCAGACTGACCTGCAAATTGGAGAAAAGCCAAATTACGTTGGTAGGTAGCTATCTTTACAAATTATGGAGTCTTTAAATGTCCATTATTATAATGATTAGTAATTTTGGTTAAGTTTTACCCTCCAATAAGTCTCCATTATGTATAAGGAAAAAGTTATAAGTAGAGTCCACTATTCTCTTGCGGTTTACCAAATATTTTCTCCCTCTGTAAATCCCTTTCTAAGAAATCGTACATTAATTAAGTTAATAAATAAATAAAAAAGTCGTACATTAATCTCGCAAGAAAATATATTTGGTGTCAGAAAATTTGCAAATTGATCATTTTGATTTTAGCTACCATAAAACTGGAAAAAGAAAGGGGAAAATTTGAGTAAATTTTTTTTTTTTTTTTGCACTCTTAAGCTATGGTTTATCTTTTTGGTCTGATGTTTCAAACATGAGACCGGTTTTTTACTTTTAAATTTAATTTTATTATTTTTTGGGCAATCCGATGCCTCAAATATTAGACCGACCCATATTTAGGGCCAGTTTGGTAGCTATAATATCGGATTGGCGCAACAAACATGTGGGGAAAAAAAATGTTGGTCATATGTTAGAGATATCGGATTGACCCAATTTTCTTCTTTCTTTTAAATGTAGTCTGATTTTAGTGACATTGGACCGATATACTACAAAAAGATAAAAAATACAAAGTATAGGCAATCTTATGTGTCCAACATTGAACAACCCCAAAAGTAATAAAAATAAAAAGGGTTGTATACTATGAAACGATTTATCTTTGCTACAAGAAGGTCACAAATACTTCTTGTCATTCCATGCCAAACTGAATGGCTTGAAGTGTCTCGTAAAGTTTGATAATTTTTGTGGAACTTTGAGTATAGTTAATTGCACACTCACAACTTACCAATTTGAAATCTAATGGATAAGAGTGATTGTGACATCCTTGTACCAAAATAAAAACATAAATAAAGATTTTAAATAAAAAAAGATAGCAGCAAAACCAGAATAAAAGAACTGAAAAGAGAGAACTCTACAGAAAATTCTCAAAAAATTGGACCACATGGTAATTGCACTAAACAAATTGCTCTTAGCATAATTTTTTCGAAAAAATAGAGACTCATATTAGCATGTATTATATATGAAATTTTTTTATATATGGTTGTAACCTTAAAATGTATAATTAAAAATGCAACTAAAAAATCCATCGGAAAACGTTGTTTTAATGTTGAAAAATTTGAGATGCATGAATATGGAAAAAAAAAATTGGGTCCCAGAAATAGAGCATCTAGCAATACATTATCGAGACCGTCCATTTTCAAGGTTCTCATATAGACTTGATTTTAATAATTTTTTGGATTTTAAAATTTTATAATTAGATATAAAAATAGATTTTGAGATAATCCTAATAATTTTTTACACCAAAATTACATGTTATAATAAATTTGGATGTGCACCTTAATTGGATTGTTTAGCGTTCAACCGTATAGAAACCACACCTTTTATATATAGGAAAAAGTTTATATAAGGATACAACCTTTTAATGTAGAACTACGGATGCACCTCAAAAATCCATCGGACAAGGAAGTTTTAATATTGAAAAACTCTTTAATTGGTTATCTCGACAACGAGATGTATGACCATGAAAAATAAAAAGATTTTAAGTCTAAGAAATAATGCATTTTACAACATATTATCTACACCATCCATTTCCAATATTTTCATATGTTTATAGGTCTATTTGATTTTAATCATTTTTGAAATTTAAAATTTTATAATTAGATATAAAAGTAGATTTTGAGATAATCCTAAAAACATTTTACATCAAAATTATATACTATGATAAAATTTGAAGGTGCACCTTACCCCTACACCTACGGATGCATCCGTATACCAACTTGCACCCTTATATATACTGTTAATCGTATACATTCACATATCTACAAATGGGTATAAGTATTGGAGCCTCCAATTCCAAGGGTGAAGTAGATTGGCAAGGTATAACAAATCTGTTCGGACGCCCTAGAGAGGTCTCAACTCTGAAGTGCGGCTTTACTGGATATTATAAAGACGTGGTCGTACGAAACTGCAACCATCGCAAAATCGTACGATCAACGTCCCATTAAGGAGTCAAATAATAGATTTGAATGGTTAGAGAAAGGTTAACGCGTAAGTTTATGAAAAACATAAATTTAAAAAAAAAATTTATATAGAACTCTAATTTTTCGTATTATTTCATCATTAGATTTCATTCTGTTTTTCTTTCAAGCAACATAAAAAAACTCTAAAGGCTTCACCATACCCCTCATCAGTTATCTCCCTCTTTTATTGACTTTTGATCATAAAAATTAGCCCAACAACTTTTTTTATACCATGTCAACCAAATAACTTTTTAATAGGTGGAAAGTGAAAAAGATGGTTTAAAAAGTTTTTTGGATGAAAAAGTATAAAAAGATTTGTTGAGGCTAATTTTTATAGTAAAACTTAAATAAAAAGGGAGATAAGAAATGAGGGGGTACAGTTAAATCCTTAAGGATTTCCTTAAAGAAAATAGAAAGAGAGCCTACCATGAAATAATATGAAGAATTAGGGTTCTATACGAAATTTTTCCTAAATTTTATATTATAAATGTAAGACGCATTACAATGTTTAAGAAAAAAAAAATCTGCAACACATAAGGCACATTGGAAAAACCACAAAAAGAAAGTATTCCAACATAAAAAACCCCACCAATCTATCATGAGTGCAGTTTACATATGGATGCATCTATAGGAGTAGAGGTAAGGTGCACCTTCAAATTTTATCATCGTATATAATTTTGATGTAAAATGTTCTTAGGATTATCTCAAAAAATATTTTTATATCTAATTATAAAATTTTAAATTTAAAAAATGGTTAAAATCAAGTAGATCTATAAATATATGAAAATCTTGAAAATGGACGGTGTAGATAATATGTTGTAAAATGCACTATTTCCGAAACTTAAAATCTTTTTATTTTTCATAGTCATACATCTCAATGTCGAGATAATCAATCAAAGGGTTTTTCAACATTAAAACTACTTTTTCCAATGGATTTTTGAGGGGCATCCGTAGTTCTACATTACAAGGTAGCGTCCTTATATAAACTTTTTCCATCTATCATATTGACTTTGAGATATAAGGATATGAAGAAAAGTAATTTCAACTCCTAAAAATACAGCATCTTATTATATGTCATCTGGGCCATTGCTTTTCAAGATTTTTCAAGTGTAGAGATATGCTCTGGTTCCATTTTTTATATTTAGATTTCATAATAAGATATGTAAATAGATTTCCTAATTGGAAATAGTGAAAAAAGATATGATAACTTATAACTTTATTGAGGGTATGACTCTTAATATAATAGAATAACAGACTAAGATTCGTATAGCTTACCGCAGTTAGTTGAAAAAAGCTTTGATGATGATGATATGTAAATAGATTTCCAAGTCACCGTAAGAATTTATGATAAGAGAATTATATAGTTTAATTCTCATATTCATAATTGCATGTTAGAGATTTCATATCCTTAAAAATTAAATCCAAAAATCCATTTCAAAATAGATTTTTGAAAGGTGGTTCATTTCTACATGGACTCATATAAACCGTGTCCTTATCACTAAATTCCTGCAAAATTACTAAAAGTTTAATGCAGGTAAAATATAATCACGAGTTGCTCGTTCAAAAATGAAAATTTTTGTTAATTAGCTTCTAATTAGCTTAGATTTGGTTCGTGGTCTAAATAGTGGGACCACGGCCTTTAAGGCAAGTTTTCTCTAAGAAGTTCCCTCGGGACCACGAAACTTAAATTCCGGGGCACGATATTCTCGTTTCCTCGTGGGTTACAAATATTGTTGGGAAAAATTATAAAAACACCCCTCCGTATATATGGAAAAATAAAAAGTTGTACCCGCTTGTTCATGTTTAAATGTCAAATACGTCAATCTCAAATATTTAGAGGCTATATACGATTCCTGCAAGGGGTAATAATTACTTTTGACCATCCAATTTGAAATTTGATAGTTTGAATGTGTCACAAAGTTTTACAATTTTTTTTTTTAATTTTAAATTTTGAATTCGATTAATAAAGTAAATGTAACCTCCCAATAATCAAGATTAATTGTGACAATTTATACCAAAAGTAAATGATCTCACGCCATTCTTGTTTTTTTTTTTTGATATTATCTTTTTCCACAATTTACTTGAACCTTTTAGTGGAGGTACCTATTTTTTTAACATCCATCTTTAAGATTCATGTATGTTGCGCAAGACGACGCATATATTTTGGTGAGTCGGCCGACCCGCCAAAACCGGACCCATATGAAATGCATTTGGAATTTTGGATAGTGGTAAGAGAATAGCATAGGTATCTTTGGATGTTGACAACCATACTTATCATTGAGACTTTAATGCAAGTGGGAAAACATGGGCTCCTTTGTTGATGTCACTAGGAGCCAAATATTTCAACTACACTCAATCTTCTTGGGAAACATTAAATTTATGAGTCCTTTCTCTTTTTCTCTCTAAAATCTTGGGTTTTTTTGTTGATGTTAGTAGGGACCCAATATTTCAGCTAGAATTTTTTTTTTTTTTTAGAAATCTTGAAATTTTTAATGACAGTTTATGAGTCCTCTTTCTCTCTCAATAATGTCATCTTTCTCTCTCACTAATAATTCTAAACCCTTCTTGTTGCCAGTTCTCACCATTCTCTCTCTTCATGGGCTTCACATATATATATTTTTATCTTTCCAAGGATTATCTATCATTTCATATGAGAAAAACTTTGGGCTTCACGTACTTTTAGTTTTCCAAGGATATTATCTATCATTTCACAAGGGCGAAAGTTTTGTAATCCAACATGTTTATATTTACAGTATAAATTGAGCACAAAAATATAGAAATAGTTTTTTTTTTTTTTTTTTTCTGAAATTCTTCATATAATTTTTTATTTAAAAATCGATAAACTCAAAAATAAAATTATTTTTGTCTCGAAAATACCCAAAATGAGCAGCCGGTGGTCACCGATAATGGGAAGCTCATTTCCCCCATTTCCTTTGCGATGTTCTTTTTTTGTCGCCAAGATGCCATCTACATGCCAAATTTGTTATCCTATATATTCATTATTTTAAGGATACGGTTGTTATGAGTCTACGTAGAAATGAGTCACTTTTTAAAAATCTATTTTTGAAATGGAATTTTGGACTTAAATTATAAGGATACATGTATATGAAAATAAATAAATAAATGAAGATTATAAATAATAATTCTATTAAGAAAACATTTGTACGGTTAGTTTCAATTATTTTTAGATAAACCACCTATTTTTACCTATATTTAAGATGGATGCTTTATACCTTGACACTGCATATTGGTGAAATACAGTCCAGCCAGCATCAAACAATTTTTAAGAACCCTTTATTTTAGTAGAAATTTAAAACTATGTGGAACATCATAGACGAATATATAGGAATTCCATGAATATCTAGAAAACAATCAAAGTGGCTGGATGACGGTTAATTTTATCAAAAGTAGACTATTTTATATGGAATTAATATATTATGCATAATACTATTTTGCAAGCGGAATGATACGTATGTTGTATTATGTATAATATTGTTTAGTATCATACAAAAACAGAGTTATGTATAATACTAATTTGCAATGTTGTTTAGATGAAGAGGGGCCTTGGCTGGACCGGATAAAGCTGCACAGGAAAAAGTAGATAAATATCAAAAATAAATTATATAAGAAACTTTCTATAAGTTTATCCGGATAATCTTATGATGGGCACTACCGGACAACGAATATCTCACTATCATTTACTAGCTAGCTATTATGTAGGGTGAGGTTTGTATAAGGTGTCAACCTTATATTATTGAAGTAAAGTGCATAGGGTGAGGTTTGTATAAGGTGTCAACCTTATATTATTGAAATAAGGTGCACCTCAAAACTATGTTGAAAATGCAGTTTCGATGCCATAAAGCTTTGAGATTATATGAAAATCTATTGTTGCTCCTAATTATGAAATTTAAAGTTTTAAAAATGGTGACGATGAAGCTAAACTACAAACACTTGAAAATCTTGAAAATGGATAGTCCAAGTACTGTGTTAGAAGATAAACTATTTTTAGGACTAGAAATCACTTTTTTTTCATGTTTATACTTCTCGAGGTCGAGATGATCGATTCGAGAGTTTTCCAACATATGAACAACCTTCTCTAATGGGTTTTTTAGGTGCACCTTACTGATACAGTACAAGGCTGGCGCCTTATACAACTTTTTCATTTATTGAAATAAGTGATAGTGAATACATCACACCATGCCTTGAGTTTAAATTTGAAATTGTTTAATGGTGTGGGAGGTAAGCCGGTCCATTTGAGTCCTTTAAGTTTCTTCCAATTGGAAAGCAAGCTAAAACCATATAAAAGCAAGAGTGGTAATGGCAATGGTGATGGTCTTTCTAGTGTTTAGTGCAGCTTCTTTATTTTATTTTATTTTATTTTATTTTTAAATATGGTGCTACTTCTTTATCTTCACATGCAGGACTACCCCCAAGCCCTTATCAATTGGTTCTATTGATTGAAATCCATTTTTGAGGAATTATAAGCCTTATTTTCCTATTTTTTTCAATGTGCTTCATGTCTCATCCATTCATTGCCAACAATGGTTGATTTTGAAACTGGATGGTTGAGATGAATTGTTCAAACACTAAACAAACATTGACATATTTAAAAAAAAGTATAAAATGAAACCATTTATCTCTTATACAACGTGGTCACAATTAATATTAACCATTGGATGTGAAATGAGATGGATGCATTCATTCCATTGACCAAGCTGAAACTTCAAAAGAAAATTTCTCAAATTTTGCGACATACTATCAGATTTCAAAGTACATGGTGGTAAGTAATTGTGACCTTCTTGTATAAAAGGTAAATGGTTTTATTATATACAAGTCCCTTACTCAAACGAAAAAATCATTTTGATTGTTTTGTATGCTGCATTGCAACAAAGAAAAGATTACATGCTAAGCATATTGTCCATTCATTTCGTATAGTAAAAAACCCAATTTTAGAAAAGTTTTAGGAACTTTAATCTCGTGTATGTAACCTCCTCAACGTGATGTCTGGCCTCAAAAAAAAAAGAAAAGAAAAAATACCATACACACGTTGCATGTGCATGAAAAAACATTACAATATTAAATAGAGACAATCCAAATTTTCTACAAGTAGATACATGTGTCTAAGATTAAAATCAAATTTTTTTTTTTGAAAATACTCTATGCTCCAAAATTTTCAGGTTTAAGAAATCCTCTTGACTAGATCTTATGCGAAAAGGAGGAATAAATACACAATATGCTTCTAGACAAATATGTTTGTATACTTTGTCATAAAAAAAATAATTGTAATTTATATCCCAAGGTATAAAGTGTAATTTTTTTTAGATAATTAAGTGCGGATGACGTGCCCCTATCCATTTTTTTTTTAATTTATTAATGGTAATTAAATGCGTTGGGCGAGGCGGGGGAAATGGTGATAGTACTACCACGACCGGTTGTTATCGGCCAAGGCTATACAGGAAATATTCAACACACAGATGGGCAAAGTGTAAATAGTCATTCATATATCTCCTTTCCTTTCGTGTAAACCGATGCCTACTCTGCAGGTGACTGCTCTCTTTGTCGAAGGTGGCCAAGGGGTCTTCATCACTCCTCTCTCTCTCTAAAAACGATAGAAGTTAGAGCCGAAAGAAACCAGACGACTTCTACAGAGAGAAAACCTCAACAGAAATCGAAAAACTCTCTCTCTCTCTCTATGAACGTTAGAAGAGAGAAACCAGGTGATTTCTAGAGAGAGAAAACCTCAACAGAAGTCTATAAACTCTCTCTCTACTGATCCCGTACGTCACAAGCTGTTCACCGCAAGGTAATTCCTGTTACCTGAGCTGAATCTCTAAATTCATGTATTTTCCCCTTCTCTCTTACCCCTTTTCTCCGATTCTCTGATTTCCATGTGCTAAACTCTCTCTCTATTTATATCTACCTCGCCGCCAATCTGTTTCATTTGTAAGTTTTTAATCTTCCATGCATTGAATCTCTAATGTGCATTTTCCACTCTCTCTCTCTATCTCTGTGAATCAATTTCATGGGTTTTGAATCTCAACTCATAGATGTTGCTATGGCGTACTCTCCTGCATTGAATAAGTGGTTATTCATGATTCATCGAATTTACAGAGTTAAATTATGGAGCTCTTTCTTCTTCATGTTCTTCTTCTTCGTCAAAGCTATTATTATTTTTGTCTTTTAACTATCTTTTATGGATAATGGGCTTCTTCTACTCCGGATGCAACTGCAAATGATACACATCTATCTTTGTACATTGATTTATTTGTTTTCTTTTTTTGCTTTCTATTGAGATCCAATTTGAGGGATCTGATAACCTGGATCTCCACTAATGTATCAGGAGTTATATCTCTATTATGTCCAAACTAGAGGTTAGGAAAAATGTCTAAGAGGAATTTGTAATGGAGAATAACTGATGCGTTGCTCTCTCATTGTCTTTTTCTCACTAAGCTAACATTCTCCTATAATAAAATGAATGCAATAAATGTAATGTACATTTCATGATAATCATAATAGCTTAGTGTAGGTTATAATGTTGTTTTCTGAGTACTACCTTTGAGGTACCTTAGATGTAGAATTTATGCTTATCTTTTTGATCAGGCATTGCTGCTGATCTCTGAATTCTTACCTATTGAATATATTTATTGATTGATACAACTACTAATAAATAAAATGGTTGTCTTTTTCTCCTGCTCAGTTATATCATGGAACACAGGATTGGAATGTTTGGCACTTGGATCATGAGATTGTTGACATCTTTAATTGATAAACTCAAGGCACCCGTTTCTTCTCATGGGGATCAGATTCATTAGGCTTCAATTTTCTTCTATGTACTCATTTTGAATTTTTGAATCCCTTATGATTGGAGAACTTCTGGGGCAAACATGTCTGTTTTTGTATGTGCCTAAATGAATTGCTAAGAACAGCACTAACTTAATGCAATATATTATTAATAGGCCACTGGGTTGTCATGAAATGCATTTGGGGTGTATTCTTCTCGTATCTCTTTCATCTGATATTTCAAGTAATTTGCTAATGTTTCTTTGGTGTAGGTTGGTGATTCAAGTTTATGGATTCTAAATCTGTAGTGGATCTATTGGAGGCTTCAGCAGGAGTTCATTTTTCTGGGCTTCATTTGGATGGCATAGAGAATAAAATGGCTACAGAAGTGGATAAACCATCGACCTCTACAAATGAAGATGTGCATAAACAACCATTTATCATAGGTGAGCTTTTAGTTTCGTCCTTTAAGTGCAGTGGTAGATGTGATTTGCATAGGCTGCACTAACTAATTGCTACTAATGGGCTAACCTTGATGTCTGTTTATTTGAAAAAATATCTATAAAAGAATATGCTACTTATGGGGAGAGAAAAATATTATCAAAATATTTTTCTACCTTCTTTTAAATGCTTTTCTCATAAGGATATCAACATATTATTTTACCTTTGGCTTCTATTTATTTTTGCATTTATTTTTAAAATGTAAAGCCTTTTCATGGCTATTTCGTTATAGATTTTATGAGGTGGGTTAGAAATTTGAAGAATAGGTGGTATAAGTTCTATTATTTTGAGAAATTGATTCCAAATAAAGTGACATCACATTAAGTTTATACTATATTACATGCACATCTTATATTCTGGTGCTCTCTTGGTGAAACTGACCAAACTTCCATTATATTGATTACTGTACAAATTGCTGATGTACCATCATAAGCTAATATTGGAGAACTTCCTAGTTTTAGGAAATGGTTATATTACCACCAATGGAACGTATAGAAAGCATCAAGACACTTAGGAAGGAACCGTCTACAACATACCATCTGTATATGTTGATAATAATTCATTATAGGAAACTGCATGATGTAAACAACTGAATCAATTCAAAAGATGGAAATTCGCAAAAAATAGTAAACAAAAGAAACTATATAAGAAGCAGAAAATAATGAAAAGAGAGGATACTGTGTCATAATATCTTCACTATTACTATGGAAATTATTTTTTGTTTCAACTTTTTGTTCTATTCCATGTTCTAGTAGAGATAGTTTAGTCATTTTAGACTTCGAGTTATGTTGATTTTATGGTTCATAATATGATTCTATGTTGATGGAATTTCTTAATTTTGATGAGCAAATTTAGAAGTTATTGTTCTGACAATGGAATTATTTTGGTTTTGCTTATCCATCTTTTGTCCTTTCTTCCAACTTTTGACCTAATAGTTGTTGTTATAGGTTTTTTTCATTTTAGTTTGTATTGTTTTTGCAGAAAATGAGAATTTTGTGGGGCATAGATATGGTAATTGGTTTGAATATGTTGTTGCCAATGTTAAAAAATGCGGAGGCGGCTGCCTAGGCGGTTTGGTCTCTGGGCCACCTAGGCCGGCGCCCAGAGACAAAGGCGGCCTGCCTTTTGGGGAAGTGCTGATCCTTGCAGATTTTTGGCCCTCCCACACCTCCCCCCATTTCATTGTATATAGAAATGACTTTTTTTTTATTTAATAAGTAAGTTTTGTATATAATATATTGTTCAAAATGTAGAAGTCAGAAGTACAGATCAAACATAAACATTACGACTTTAGACTATAAATTTTTTTGATACTGTTAACATCGCATAGATGGTTAAAGAGATACAAGACAAAATGTCACCAAGGGAAGTGACAAAAGAGGAAAACTAAAGCCAAAAACAGGGGTCAAAGCCCCGTTGCTATAGAAGTCCAAGAAATACAAAAACCAAAAAGGTAGGCCTACTTTAGACTGTAAATTAAATAATTAAAACTCAAAAGCAACATTAAAAAAACTAAAAAAAAGGTAAAAAAACAATATTCATTCGATTTGGGGCCAATGGATTTTTTTATTGAATTGCTTTCCCAAAGACCAAAAGTACATATCAAAATGGGAAAATAATAATGCAAATAGTCAGTAACATATCAAATATATATCATAAAGTATCACAAAAAAAAAAATAAAATAAAAATAAATTATGTTAATAGTTATCAAAAAAATTAAAAAAAGTATCACAAAAAAAATATAAATAGTAAAGAATAACATCATAAGACATTGTGAAAAAAACAACTACATAAAAACTATTGAAATATACCAACCTTCTTGAAGTGGAATCGATATCAGGCCAAACCCGATTGTTTTGGTTCCCAAATCTCCTCTTTTACAACCACTAAAAGCCTCAAAAAGATTGGGGATGAATATCCTTTAATTTCGTGACCATTCAAGGAGGTCGAAAGTTTTTTTGATCTCTCTACAAATCTTCAAAATCTTGGTTTTTTTCAAGTTTTTTCTCACTCTGACCTTCACTAAATATGTTTTTGGGAACAAGAATGGCCCCCGAAACCCTTTCCCCCCCCCCTCCCCTTTTTAGGGGGTAAAATGACGATTTTATCCATTGCCCTAGTTTTCTTTTCCATCATTGGGTGAGGCGGCGCCTAGGCGGACGACTTGAAGGGCTCGCCTTAAGCAGGCCTCCTGGTCCATGGCTAGGCCTTTTTGAAAAAAAGCCGCCTAGCTAGCAAGGCGGTCGTTTTTTTGTTCATTGGTTGTAGCTAATTTTGATGCTGAGCATCATTTTTGGAGCCATCTTAGTTTTTATTTGCTGTTCCTTCAAATCTCTATGTCAATGTCATATTCAATCGTGATTACATTGGTGGTATTTTATAACTTTTTGGCTTAGTGAACCAATATAACATGGCAATTAAAGGTTCCAAATATGGCCATTTGTATCTGTCGAAGTCAATTTGTGTATATTCTAATTGGATTGATGCATAGATAGGTGAATAGGTTCTTTGTTTAGATAATTGAATTTGAGTCATTCATTCTTTATAACCAAAATTGATGTTTAAAAAAAAAAAAAAATCAGCGTCAAAGTTATCAAAATATGGCTGCCCATTGAATCATTGAGGGTGTTATTACAATCAAACTATTTTCCGAGCGAGGGGTTTGGTTGGCTGTCGAACTGGTTCGACCCAATTTTGAAAAAGAAATAAAAAATTGGAATAATAGTTTAACAATATAAACTATATTACAAAAAAGAAAATTGCCCTACTAAGTTTAACTGTTTTTGGACTAAAGTTGGTTTTTGCTTTGGACCAGACTAGCCAAAGCCAACGGTAGGCATTCTGACCAGTTGGTCTGGTCCGGGCTTGAGAACTATGATCTACTCCAGTCAAAACAGGTCCAACTGCTCGTCGAACTGGTTAGACCAAATGTAAAAAAAAAGAAATAATAGTATAAATATATGAAATATATTACAAGAAAGTTGCCCACTTTTTTTTATGGGTCAAAAGTCGGCTGGTTTGACTAAGCCAAAATCAGTCAAACATTGGTTTTGATCGGTATCGATGAAATTTTTGATGTGGACCAAACTAGCTAAGCCATCCATTGGTAGGCTGTATGACCAGTCAGACCAATTAATTTGACTTAGTCTTGATAATCATTGGTTCACCTTTGTTTCTTTATGCCCTCATTTTCTTGAGGAAATTGATCTTGTTTTTTCTTTATTTTTATGTTCTTCTATTTAATGACACATTTTTAGGGTTCTTCAAATAATCAATGTGGCCTTCACATGGCATTATGGGCTTGTTATCTTGCATGTACCTAATGTTGAGAGCACTATAATAATTTTTATGCCGTAATTTTTATCCACATATCTGAAAATGAGTTCTATTAATGATAAAAAATAAAAAGGAAATGAGTTCTAGTTCTACCGATTTTTGGATTTGGAGTATGAAGGAACTTGAAAAATAAGTAGTGAGAATCCACTCTCACATTCTGAAGAGAGGTTTTTTCTCTATTATCAGTTATTTTTCTCTAAGCTGCTTCTTGTTTATCCATAGAATCCAGTTCCATTAATGTATTTCATGATAATTAAATCAATACCTGATTGTTAATGTTGGTTGTCTCTATTTTGTTTGTAAGTGAAACTTAAGAATTCGTTGCTCATTTTGATGACCTTTCTTACATCGTGGGCAGGAGTTGCTGGTGGTACTGCTTCAGGAAAAACTACTGTTTGTGATATGATTATTGAGCAACTTCGGGACCAGCGTGTTGTACTTGTTAACCAAGTAACTTTTCTACTTGTTTCTTGATGCTTTGTCTATAACATCTGCTACTTTTATGATATATGATAAATTCCACCGAACCCAACACATACCCTTTTCACAATAGGAGAATGAAACGCATGATTGATCCTAATCTCATGCCATTTTTCCCTTTTGGGTCGCCTTCTTCTGTTGGCCAAGCGTGGATACGCTGTCAAAGAGCCCCTTAAGCTCTTTTACCTTAGATTAATGTTCTCTTTTAATTTTCTGCTCTACCCCTCTTTGCCAGTTGAGAGGCAAGTCATCTTAATATGTCACATTAAGAGGAAACATAGTCATGCTATGCAGCTTTCCTCCGTCTAAGGACTTCACCTGGGCCTTATTGAGTATTCAGCTCTGCTTCCTTTGCAATGTCCTCCCTACATTGCCACGTTACTATTTTTTTCCCTTTCTATGGTTAATAATTTAATAAAAAGAGAGAATATGAAATTGATATTCGAGATAAAGTACTGCTCTATTATGACATGAAATCCATAATCCCAACCCTTTGCCGCTTACACCCAAAGTTGCAAAAGAATCAACCACTGTCCGTGCATGCTACCCAAGAAAAGCACATTGTCACTTTGAATTCCTTGTTTAATTAAAGCTGTTTGGTTCCTATAAGCCCACAATTATTGTACTCTTGTTGAGGTTCATTTTCACAAGTATTTGATTTATTTTTATTTGTCATTCATTTGGTTGGACATATATTGACTTTAGTGTGTTCTTTTGATCTACATCCTTGTACCTGCTAATGCATGCAGTTTTTTTCAAATAGTAAAGTTATGTGTGTGTGGACTTACAGGATTCTTTTTATCATACATTGACTGATGAGGAGCTAAAGCGGGCTCATGAGTATAACTTTGACCATCCTGGTAAGATAGAGACACTTTGTCTTGAAATTACATTTGTCTTTAGAATGCTTGCTTATGCTTTTTTTTTTTTTTAACAATGCTTTTTGCGTTCTGTTCTTATCATGTTTCCATATTTTTTGTGCGGGATTTTGATCACTCTTTCTTGAGATTATAAATGAATTTTGGGTGGCTTTTAATCTATCTAAGCAGGCCATTCTTGTCTTTTTTGTGAATTAGACCCATTGTTTCTACCTTGTAGGTTTCGGTAATTTAATTTAGGAGCAAGTCTTTCATTCTTCTTACATCTTTGAAGTTTGCCCAACTTGTCATATGACTATTTTACTCTATCCCATGTGAGAATTTTTGTTGCAAATTAGGGTATCTGCATTGGATTCCATTCCCCATGCTGTAAAAATATTGGTAGCCCATGACAATTCGAATGTTACTTTCTATTGTAACTTTGAATTGAAGACCAATTTTCTCCACATTTTCAGATGCCTTTGACACAGATGAGCTACTTCGTTGTATGGAAATGTTGAAACATGGACATGCTGTTGATATTCCAAACTACAACTTTAGGACCCATCAAAGCCACAAAGCATCGACACGCAAGGTACCTTTCTCATGCTCATGGTCAGGCACGCATGCATGCACACACACACGTGCTAAAGTTCTACTAGCAATGACTTTACATGTTGCTTGGAAATCTATGGTAAGAAAGAAAAAGAACTATAATATTCTGCTTACATTAAATGAGACTTAGATTGGACCCTTCCCTATCAAAATTTCCTTTTACTTTCTTACTTTTAGTACACATCTATGTCTGACCAGAAATTGCAGAAGTTGCTTTTACTATGAATTAATTGTTGAAAGGTCCAACGGCAAATATGCAAGGTTCTATCATATTTGGCGTGCTCCTGAAAAGAAAGTTACCCTGGACTGTTCTCCTTGATGAAAGTTATATTTATCCGTAGCATATTCTTCAAGTGCTTAACTTCTTTTTATTTACAATTGAAATCTGAGAATTTGAACATAAAATGTCTTGGCAGGTCTGAAAACTTAGCCTCAATGTGATCTTAGTTTCTGCACCTCATTTTTTCAAGTCATCTGCAGGTAAACCCTTCAGATGTTATCATTTTGGAGGGGATACTACTTTTCCATGATCCTCGGGTCCGTGACTTGATGAACATGAAGATATTTGTTGATACAGGTTTTTCTTTTCCTCTATCTGTTCTTTGTATCTTCAAATGTTTATACTTTCCTTGGAAAGGCTTATATCCTTAGGGTTTTAGCATTCATCAATTTGTTTAGAATGTGTACAACAAGGACACAATGACATGTAATTGTTTCTTGTGAAATTTGCTCTGTACTAAACATTGTTTCACTTGTTACTCTGATTGTCTTCATACTATAATTTTCAGTGCAGATGCTGATGTACGCTTGGCAAGGAGGATAAGGCGTGACACAGTTGAGAAAGGTAGAGATATCAGATCTGTTCTTGATCAGGTCAGTGAGATGCTATTCTAACTCTCAACACTTGTTATTATTTCTTAAATTACTTCTTGCTACTGGTTCTCTAGGCTTCCTTTTGCACAGATGTTATTTTTCTAAGGAATGTGATTTTGGGATGAGTTGTAATTAAGAACACTCATGAATATATTGGGCAATACCCATTAAGTGGGAAGCATATTTTGTTTAGGATCTAGACATGCTACAAATGTACATGGTTAAGTTTTTTTATTACCACTCTATAAATTGCTTGAGAGAACACAGTTTTTCCTTCCAAAAGGGAATTTCTATACATAAAAAAATGTCAGTACTTGATTGTCATGGCCATGGTGTTAAGTCTTAGCAATGAACCAATTTTGATCCCTGACAAGATCTAAAACGGGATATTGCCTGGGACTCCTTATGTTATTTCTTTTAATTGTTCTCTAGGGTGAGGATAGGTGGTATCAAAATTTTGGGGTCGTACAAATGTCCATCGAATGGTTATCTTGGCCTTGGGTGGACCCTGTAGAAATTCTCTCAAGGGCTGACCAAATCCTCTCCCATACACACACGAGCACCCACTCACTCACAAAGAATTATTTTCTCTTTACCTCCTCCTTTCAAGCTCTCTCCACGTACATGGCTTCACTGGGAAATAAACCAATCAACTGAAAGGTGGCTGGAATTTACGGTGAAAAGTTGAAGACAACATAGAATATTGGTTATTTGTTGAATTCAGTGGGTGGGGGGGTGTTTGCAAGAAATCTTACAAGTGTCGGGCACCATTGATGTTGTAGAAAGCTTGGATTGGATGGTCATGTCATTTAGTTTCTCTCTCGCTCTCTCTCTCACACACCCACACACACACACACAGAGGTTGCAGCTTGGCTGCTGACCTCGGTAACAACTAAGAGGGCTGTCTCTCTCTCTATCTATCTGTGTATTGGGTTTGTATATTCCGTCTTATGGAGTATTCCTTTAACCTGCTCAATATTTTTGGACACTCGATACCCTTCTTAATATAGTAACTTTTTGTTTATGAGTATTCTAGGTGATTAATCAAGGGTAAAGTAGAAATGTTCAGAAGAAACAAAGGTATTTGCTAATTATGATGGGGAATGAAATCACCACATTATTGTGAGATCACGTACTAGAGCATTCATTGTTTTTAACAGCTAAAAATATCTATTCTACTCCTTACCAATGACAAAACATGCCCGTCCTCAAAAACTTTTTATATTAAAAAGCTAGGGCAATGAGTGTCTAGCGAATGTCAAATACCTTTTTTTTTTTTTGACAATGTTAACTGTATTGGATTAAATGTAGAAGTTACAAGTAATCTGGTAAACTAGTAAAAAATGCTGCCCATGGCAGGGAGACAAATGTCGAATACGTTAAGGGAATACTTCTTGGGTGGAAGCAAAGTTTCAATATTAATCCTTTGTGAAATGAACTCACTAATTGGGTACTGCTTCCTCGAATTTCCTAAGTGATTATGGCATTGATCATTCCGATGCAAGGGTGAAGCTCATGATTGCTAGTGAATGTCAGTAGTGCCTGCTGTGAAGGGAGGTGCCAACCATGAAACTGTGGAACCACCTCCCCTTTGGCGAAGGCGAATTCACCATCCATTCACTGGAAAGAAGCCATGGTCTGGGCTATGCTACCCAAATGATCCCCATGTGTAGAATCTCAATGACATGGTGATTTCAAAGCATCGACCAAAAGTGGCCTTTTTAATGGTTCTGTATGTGCCTCTCTCTCTCTTTAAATTGCAGAGCAATCAATCTTTTTCTCTGAATTTCAAAACTTGCCCTGCAATTTATGGAGAGAGAGAGGTTGCTTTGCCTTTTATATTGAGAAAGAGAGAATTCTCTGTAATTTATTGAGAGAGAGATGGTTGTTCCAGAATTCCCTTGAGAGATTGCTCTGCAATTTACAGAGAGAAAAAGAGATATCACTCTGCAATTTTTAAAGAAGGAAAGAAAGCAGGATCTGCAATTTTCAGAGAGAGAAAAGCACTTGCTTCTCAATTTTCAGAGAGAGAGGGCTCGATCTGCAATGGACATAGGGGAGGTTGCTATGTAAGTTATGGAGACAGAGCTTGCTTTGCAATATACTGTGGGAGAGGTAGATGGTCTGCAAGTCACAAGATAGTGAGATAGCTCTGCAATTTACAGAGAGAGAGAGAGAACTTTGCAATTTACAGAAAGAGCTTGATGTGCAATTCACAGTCAGAGAGATTGCTCTTTAATTTTAAGAGAGAGAAATAGATCTTGCTCTGCAATTTACGAGAGTGCTTGTCCTGAAATTCAGAGAGACAGAGGTTGGCAGGCAAACCCCCCTCATTTGTGGTGTTTGGCCTTCAGATCTAGAAGGTCTGTTAGCTCACAATTGTAACCAAACCGAAAAACGAAGAACCTAAATCTCATGTATCCAAGATTTGGCCCTTTCTTTTCTTTTTTCTTTGGCTTGTGAATTGTTGGACTTGATGGAGGGAGGAGGGAAGGCTACGGTAGAAGGGAGTCCGCTAAGGCACCAGAATAATAAATAACAACTTTCATTTTCCAGTGGACAAGTATTGTAAAAAAAGCTGTCAGCCCCTTGAGACTTGTCGGAGTCTCAGAACTTGGCTGAGTCCTGTTTAAAAAATGTCATGTCTAAAAAAAACTCAAGCTATTCTTTACCAGAAAGGACCCCACAGTGTTTTGGGGGATGTCTGGACACTGGCTTGACTGGACTCAGCAGAGCCTAAGTTGGGCTCAGCAAGTTTTAAATCATTGTCCACTTCTGCCCAATCATGTTCTGATCCTTCTTTTTGCATTTGATATTTGTGCCCCTAAGTTTAACATGAGTTAAGCGTCCAGATAAATTGATATATATGCGGCAGGATGAACTCTGAAGTTTTGTAAACTTGTAGAGAAAGACGGATTCCACAATCCCGGAAACATCCGCTTCTCAATTACTGTAACAATGTTATACTAGCCCAAGACTCACAAGCAAATAGAAAGAAGAAGAAGAAGAACAGGATGAGATGGAAGAAAAACTTATCTTTCCTTCAAAGATGAAAAATGGGGTACACAAAGGCATTACAATCTCAACACACAAGATTAATCTTAACACATGCGATCCAATGTTCCCACCACAAACCTCTCTTTAAATAGAGGTTTTTACAACCATATTTCTTACAATAACCACCCACTTACAAATATAACTACTAACCTACAACAATAACTACTAACCATTTAGTAGTTTCATAAGTTCTTACTACACAAGCTTACAAGTACAACCTCACTACATCATTAATAATAAAATAACGTAAAAACTAATATGGTTTCTAGAAAATACACTTTAACAAATTAAACACTTGATCATCTCCATCATTTCCCGAAATTGAAAATCCGGCCATTTGGCGGACCAAAGATTCTTGTGAAGTAAGAAGATTCTCAAACTCTACCAAGGATGGCTGCCTAGCCTACCCTTGAATAGAAATAACATAGGGAATGTACTCCCTCTTTAAACTACGAATGATGTGCCGCTTCATTTGTGCCTCTGAAATGGGTTCCTCCAGATCAAGAAGAGAAATCTCCGAACAAAGATTCTTGATTTCAAGAAGAATTGGGATGTGGAAAGATCACCTTGAGTTGAGATAGTCAACTCATTCTCCAACAATTGCAATCAAGCCACATCTTTCTTATTAAATAACCCATCAAGAGTAATCCAAATATCACAAGCCGATTTGCAGTTCACAATGTGATCAAATAGATTATGAGAAATAGATCTCTTCAAGATGGAATCAGCCTTTGCACTTGTTACCCCCCATTTTTTGAATGTATCAATATTTTCGGTGTAGTAACACCCTTATCATTTCCACCGACAACTTTCCATAAGTCTTCACCATCAAGTAAAGACTCCATACATGAACTCCATATCTTGTAGTTTGATTGGTCGAGCAACTTAATGTTAAAACCATTCATCATTCCACCTGAATTCATCTTAAGAAAAAATTATTCTTCATCAAGGGAGTCAAGACACATCACCACCACCCTTGTGGTTCTGATACCATATAGAGAAAAATGGATTCCACGATCCCAGAAATATCCGTTTCTCGATTAGTGTAACAATGCTATACTAGCCTAAGACTCACAAGTAAATAGAAAGAAGAAGAAGCACCAAGATGAGATGGAAGAAAAACTTATCTTTCATTCAAAGATGAAAAATGAGGTACACAAAGGCATTACAATCTCAACACACAAGATTAACCTTAACGCACGTGCCCAATATTCCCACCACAAACCTCTATTTAAATAGAAGTTTTAACAACCATATTTCCTACAATAACTACCCATTTGCAACTATTAACTGCCAACCTACAACAATAACTACTAACCACCTAGTAGTTTCATAACTTCTTATTACACAAGCTTACAAGTACAATCTCACTGCATCACTCATAATAAAATAACATAAAAACTAATACGGTTTCTAAAAAATACACGTTAACAAATTTAACAAAACTGACATGTTATGAATTGCTGTTTCGTGAAGAAATGAAATCCAAAGTTTTAGTGGATGCAACTCGTATGAATATTTTCTTTCAATGACTGGCTTTCAGATTCAGATCAGGAATTTTGATAATGAATCGTAATGCATCACCATTGGAACTTCTCGTGACTAAAAATTCTTAAATTTGATGTGTGTTTCATAATTCTATGGTTGTCTTATCTCTAATGTAATTTGTGCCTATTCTTTTTTTGGATTCATGTTTCTTCCATAGTAGGATATACGTAGTGTTGAATGTTAGCTACTGGCTCTGCTGTTTTTTTTCTCCTGCCCTACGGTATATATTCTTCATGTGTTTATTAAATTATGCAGTATTCAAAATTTGTGAAGCCTGCTTTTGATGATTTTATACTTCCATCAAAGAAGTATGCAGACATCATCATCCCTCGTGGGGGAGATAACCATGTGGCTATAGATTTGATAGTGCAACACATTCGTACAAAACTTGGGCAGCATGACCTCTGTAAAATATATCCAAACCTTTATGTCATTCATTCAACATTTCAGGTAAACCGATTGAGTTTAATAGTTTGTAATCTTCTCTCTTTCTCTCTATATTCTCTTTCTCTTTGGTCTCTTAGCTTTCAACAGAAAAATCGTCTCCCTTTCTTGTTTACAATTTGTGTATCTTCACTGCTCGAACTTAAGTACTGTTTGTTTTTACTGTTTCTGTGAGGACTTTATCTAGATTCGTGGTATGCACACTCTGATACGTGATGCTAAAACAACGAAGCATGACTTTGTTTTTTATGCAGATCGCTTGATCCGTTTGGTTAGTACATTATTTTGCTATGACTCACATCCCATATTTTGCTTAACTAGATGTGCTGATACAAAATTGTGCATCATGGTCATAGGTTGTCGAACATGGTCTGGGTCATCTTCCATTTACTGAAAAGCAGGTTACTACTCCAACTGGTAAGCAGTCGCCAATTACCGCTAATTTGCCTTCATTTCCCACACTTGATCAGAACTTACATCTCAATCATTGCATTATATTTTTTTTTGGGGTAAATTGGGGTTTATCATAGGGTTTACAAAAAAACGTACACCCCTATTGCTTTCGGATATCAATCCTTTTTACGAGTTATTGTTTGTTCATGTCCATTCCAATTGGTCCATCCAGTCGTTCATGTCGTTGTCACTTGGTCCATCGAGGTTGAGAGTAATATGCTACAAACACCTTTTTTTTTGGTTAAATCCAACATCAAATGCAGGATGCGTATATACTGGAGTGGACTTCTGCAAAAGGCTTTGTGGAGTTTCAATTATCAGGAGGTTTGGATCTGACAGACATTTCCTGTTCAATATTTAACTAGATTTTATGCTGTCTTCCAAAACCCAAGCTTGTCAGTTTTATTCTCTGCCATCTTCCTTTCCAAATTTATTATTTGTTTACATTACATACTGCACTTATGTTAGTGGGGAAAGCATGGAGAATGCGCTACGCGCTTGTTGCAAGGGGATTAAAATTGGAAAGATCCTTATCCATCGTGAAGGTGACAATGGTCAGCAGGTTTGTAAATTATAGTAGTCTTTTTTTTTTCGTAGTCACGTATTTGACTTCCTTTTCTTAATCTTCTTGTATTGCCATTCAGCTAATTTATGAGAAACTCCCGAAGGACATCTCAGATCGCCATGTTCTCCTCTTGGACCCAGTTCTTGGCACAGGTTTCTATTTTCTCTCATCTTGGGGATTATGGTCATTTTTTTCTTTCCACTTTCGAGAAAAAAAAGGATCATATTTTTCTCTTTCCTACTGTCTTATCTTTGGTAAAATACTTGGAGAAAGTATACAATGAGACCATTTACCTTTGGTACAAGGTGGTCACAATTAATCTTGACCATTGGATGGGATATTGGGTGGCTACATTCATTTAATTGACCAAGCTCAAAGTTCAAAAGAAACTTTTTCGAACTTTATGACATATCCAAACTATCAGATTTCACATCGGATGGTTATAAGTAATTGTGATCTCCATGTGAGAAAGGTAAATGGTCTCATTGTATACAATCCCAAATACTTACTTGCTCATAAGGTGCTTATTCAGAAGACCTACTCTGTGCATCTTCTCTGTGTGTGTGTGGCAAAATCCTTTCTCTCTCTCTCTCTCTCTCTCTGCCTGTGTGTGGTTGTGGAGGTGTGGGAGGTTTTCTACAGATGGGGTTCTGAAACACATTTTTTGCATATTTATGGATGGACTTGTACCGAATTTGGAGCAAATTGCCTTCAAACTTTTTGGCTTGCTTATTCCACAGTTTACTTTTCATTTTTGTAATGGAGATTTGATTCATTTTCTCAGGGAATTCAGCTGTTCAAGCTATATCTCTACTAATACAGAATGGAGTTCCAGAGTCTCACATCATATTTCTTAATCTCATATCTGTAAGTTCTTATAATTATGAATCTTTTCCCACCTGTTGCTCCCGTCATTATCTGCAGTTTCATGTCTGTTTGCATCTCAATGGATTTTTCATTATTTTTCCTTTCTTGTTTGTGCCTTCATTGTACGTTTGTTCTCCTCATCCATTTAGAGTACGCTGAGTTTTGTCACCGACATTATGTCCATGCATGTGTGTGTGTGTGAGAGAGAGAGAGAGAGAGAGAGAGAGAGAGATAGATCTGCGACGTTGGGGACATCTGACATACAAGCATCCACATTCTTCTTACTTTTGCTGACTTTGTGGAGAAATTAATGATTTCATCAAGATGCAGTCTCTCTCTCTCTCTCTCTCTCTCTCTCTCACAAAAAAGATGTCTTCCTTTCACAGGCTCCTCAAGGAATTCATGTTGTCTGCAAGAAATTCCCAAGACTCAAAATCGTGACTTCTGAGATTGATGTTGACCTTAATGAAGAATATCGAGTCATTCCGGGAATGGGGGAGTTCGGTGATCGGTATTTTGGAACAGATGAAGATGACCAACAGGAAATCCCCCCTGTTTAAATGTGTCAAATTCAGTGCTTAATAGCCTGGGAGATCATCCACCCCCTCCCCGACCCCCCAAAAAAAATAAAAAAAGGGGGAAATAAAGCCCCCAATTTCCAAGTCAGTTATATCTATTCACACAGTTATTATCAGCAGCCTTTGTTATTCCGTTATTGTTAAAACTGATTAGTGTCTCTGCACACTTCTTGTTTATTATAAGGTGAAACGATTGCTTATGTGTTATTTAATGTATTTTCCAGGATACATTAATAATAAAATGTCACATTTTTTTCGGTATTTTCTCCATTTGAGTACAAAGTCCAAATTGCAATCTGAGATATTGAATCTGGATGATTTGTTCTAGTCATCTGAGCTTCCTTTTAGTTTGAAATTTATTGAATTCATATTGCAGAGAATGTGAGCAAAGGTATATGTTCTGACATGCCAAGTTGGATTTGTTCTGAGTTTGTTTTTTGGCTAAATAACGGATAATGAATACAATCCAACCTGCTGGAATCGAACCAGTGGCCTAGGGACTAATCTGCCTGATTCAAACCAGCAACCTAAGGATTAATCTGTTATCTGCAGGAATTTTTCAGAGTTAAAGAGGAAAATGAAACAGAATGCGAGGAAAAAGAGAACTGTCCTGCTTATAGGCCCCAATCCTTCTCTATGATCTGATTCTACGATAGTTTTCTCTTTGAATAAATGGCAAGTACTGCTGCTTAAACTGAAACTACCTTTATTGTTCCACAAATGGTTATCCCAGCCCCAATCTTGAGCCTCTTCTTGAAATCTTAAGCATACTGTAATTTGGGTTTCAAAAAAGAAGAAAAAGTTCCAAAAAAGAGTGCGGTTTGTAAAATGCCGAGGCTCTAAGCAATCAAAGCGCACCTTCGAGCCGAGGCTCTAAACAATCAAAGCGCACCTTCAAATAGTGTTGGGAAATGTGGTTTCAATATTGAAAATCTCTGTGATAGCTTTAAAATATATTTTCATCTTTAATTATAAAATTTAAAGCTTCAAAAATAGTGTAGATCGAGCAGATCTATGAAAATTTGAAAATTGGCATTCCAAAATACGTTACAAGATGTACTATTTTCAAACCTTGAAATCCATTTTTTTCCATGTCCATGCATCTTGATGTTGAGATGATCAATTTGAAGATATTTGGGTATCAAAACAATCTCTTCTAATGTAATTTTTGAGGTGGGCTTTAATTTGATTATTTAGAGACTCAGTTTTATTTAAACTTTTTCCTTTTTTTTATCCTATGCTATATTTTTCTATTTTTTCTTGTTCTCCAATTTTATTTATTTATTTATGTCAGCTATAAATCATTTTTTTCCGAAATATTATCTTTTATAAATTTCCATCTTTTTGGGACTTTTAATGTTGTTCATAGTTTATTTTTCTTTTCACTATTTTTGTTTTTAACACTTTTTTGTTTTTATTTTCAGGCTCATATACTACTCGGCCGAGTCCACTCACCAAACTTAGATCAGGAACGGTCCGGAGTCCCGAGCCCCCTAGTAATTGAACCTTCTGTAGTGACTGATACAGCCTTCATTACTTTAGTCATTGATTCCCAATAACAAAAAGACAACAAAAAATAGAGGCTTAAGAATAATGTTTTTTGAAACAAGTTCGATTCCTACCACTTAACTACGCCAAAATGAAAAAAAAAAGAAAAAAAAAAAAGAGAGAGCCTAACTCCTTATGCATTGCTTAATAAGCTCCAAAGACGAACCTAATTCCTTGAGTGTAAAACTTGGCAGAAATTCTGAAACAATAAACAAATAAGCTTCGAAGGATTTTGCCTCGACTTATCAAAGAACAAAAGAAAAGAAATGTCCACGACTACAAGAAATATGATTTTTAAAAATTGATATTCTTGAACTTGAATATCTTAGGCCAGCAAAGCCAAGGTAATTTTTCACCTGATAGTCATAATTTTACCTTGAATTATCAAGAATTGGATCCAGTTCTCGAGAGCTACTTCAACGATGAATTATTTCGAAGAGTACTACAATTTCATCTTTGCCCGCGTGCAAACACACACACAGAACATGTCTCCGTGTTAATATTTTGGTCAATCTGTGACGATAGTTTTTGGGTTTCAAATCCATGCTAGCTGGTGCTCCTCGATCGTTCAATGTAAACAATGGACGGATGAGATGCTGCGAACATATTGTTTGAAGTGCAAATGCTGCCTAATCAACAAACACTTTTCCATAAAAACTTCTTCACCATTTAAACTTCTTCACCATAAAACTTCTTCACCATAAAAACTTCTTCACCATAAAACTTTTTCACCATAAATTAATGAAAAATGCCACCATAGAACTTCTTCACCATAAAAAAATGAAAAACTTCTTCACCATAAAAAAATGAAAAACTTCTTCACCATAAAACATCTTCACCATAAAAACTTCTTCACCATAAATTAATGAAAAATGCCACCTACTCAAATTGTTTTCATGATGCACTATTTACTATAGGTGGGAATAAGTATTTGAAAAGTTGGACAAAGAATAGCATTTCCAAAAAAAAAAAAAGGAATCGCATTTTCAAAGAATTATAAGCATCTAAAAGTTTGACAAAGGATAGCATTTTAAAAAACATTTATAAAACCAAAAAGGAATAGCATTTTTAAAGAATCATAAGCATTTTATAAGTTTGACAAAGGACAGCATTTTGAAAACATTCATAAAAAAAAACATATTTTGCAAAGAATCAATAAGCATTTTGAAAGTGCGACAAAAATAGAATAGCACTATCAAAAACATTCCAGAAAAAAAAGAAGAATAGAATTTTCAAAGAATCACAGCCTGAAAGCAAAAACAAATACGAAAAAACGGAACTTCTCTCTTTCTGGAACCACTGCCTTTGATGTTTAAATAGTTAGCCATGTAGCAATAGAAAACAAGTAATCATGCTTCTAGTTTGAGTGATTCTTAGAGCCAGCTATTAAAAAGTAGAGCTTTAGAGAGAGAGAGAGAGGGAAAGAGAGATGGCAGAGCCTCTAGCAACGGTTTTGCATGGAAAATTGGATGAACTACTCAAATAAGAAGTTCATCTGCTTGCAGGAGTGAATGACGATGTTCAGTGAATCAAAGATGAACACGAAAGCATGAAAGAATTCCTAAATGATGCCTATAAAATACGAGAGAGAGAGAGAGAGAGAGAGAGAGAGAGAGAGAGAGAGAGAGAGAGAGAGAGAGAGAGAGAGAGAGAGAGAGAGAGAGAGAGAGAGAGAGAGAGAGAGAGAGAGAGAGAGAGAGAGAGAGAGTAGAGAGAGTAGTAGAGAGAGAGTAGAGAGAGAGTAGAGAGAGAGTAGAGAGAGAGAGAGAGAGAGAGAGAGAGAGAGAGTAGTAGAGAGAGAGAGA
>NW_006500340.1:2553564-2563594 GCF_000471905.2 Amborella trichopoda | reverse complement strand
GAGAGAGAGAGAGAGAGAGAGCTGTTGATGTTTGGGCAAGACAAGTACAAGATTTATTGCGTAGCGAAGGCAGAGGCTCAATCTTCAAAGGCAAGAACAAGCGATCTCAAGTGCCATGGCTACAAGGACATATCTGCATGCAACCTCCAAATTGATCGAGGAGACGTATGTTAGAATTGAAAAGAAAATGGAGCTAGTAGAACAATGGTTAATAAGTGATGAGCCGCAACTCGAGTTAATCTCCATTTTAGGTATGGGTGGCTTAGGGAAGACTACTCTTGCCAAAAGAATTTACAATAGTTACAATGTAAAGGCACAGTTTAATTGTCAAGCTTGGGTTACTGTCTCACAATCATTTAAAACAACAGAGATTTTGAGGGCCATTCTAAAAGAATTATCTGTAAAAATTATAGAAGGGACAGATGAGGAAAGTTTACAAGGAAAGCTCTATGATTATTTACAAAATAAATGGTATCTTGTAGTAGTTGATGATGTGTGGAGTGAAGAAGTTTGGCGAGAGGTGCACAATGTATTTCCTAATTCAAGGAACGGTAGCAGATTTGTTATTACAACTCGAATTGCAGAAGTCGCCTCACCCATGCAAGTAAGGAGCATAGTTTGCCACCTTGAACCACTATCAACAGAGGAAGCATGGTCCCACTTTTGCAAGAAGGCATTTTGGATGGAAGAAGGAAATGTATGTCCCTTGGGATTGGAGGAAGGGAGACTCATCACTAAGGAATGTGATGGTCTCCCCCTAGGCCCTTTGGCTATAGGAAGCATGACGTCAAAGAAATCCAAGACATCACTTGAGTGGGCAAAGGTTCGTCAGAGTCTGGCATGGGAATTAAACAACCATCCTTATCTTGAAGGTGTGAGGGGCGTTTTGTCCCTCAGCTATAACGATATGCAACCCCGACTAAAATATTGCTTCCTGTATTGTTGCTTGTTTCTTGAGGATTATAAGATTCCTCGTTCACAATTAATTAGCCTATGGGTTGCTGAGGGGTTCATAGAAGGGAGGGAAGGAATGAAAATGGAGGAAATGGCTAGGGATTGTTTCAAAGAGCTGCTAGATCGGAGTTTGATTCAAGAGGCAGAAATTGGTACAAATAGCCTTGTCAAAAGCTGCAGGGTACCCGACTTGGTAGGTAAGCGTGGTCTCACTTTGTCAGAAAAGATGTTATTTGGAGCATTTTATGATGGCAAGAATAACAAACTTGACAATAGATCTCGTCATTTTTCTATCCAAGATGCTAAGTCAGGCAACTCTATTCTTGAGAAAATGTGCCATTTACGAACTGTTCTAATGTTCAATACATTGTTGAGGCTCTTGGACCTAAAACGCATCGACCTTGAGTGTCTGCCTGACAAAGTGGGACACCAAATACAGTTGTCACTCACTTCAGTAGCTGGCTTGAGAGATTTGAGGGTCTTGGACCTAGAAGGCATCAACCTTGAGCGTCTGCCTGATGAAGTGGGACACCAAATACATCTAAGGTATCTTGGATTAAGATACAGGGATCAAAGAGCTTCCCAAGTCTATAGAGAACCTAAGGAGCGTGCAAACACTGGACTTTGGAAGGCTTCAAGGGAATTTTGCCGATGGGTATCTCAAAATTGCAAAGTCTGACATATCTGAATGTATCTCTTTTTGTGGAACTTGGCCATAATGTATCAATGGCTTTGCGGGTTCCAAATGGAGTGGGGAGCTTAACGAACATCCAGACTATAAAATACGTACAATGTGATTTGCAATTTCTGAAAGAACTGGGGAAGCTTACACAGCTCAGAAAGTGACAAATTCAGTTGGAGAGAAGTGAAGATGGGGGGGAACTCTGTGCTTCAATCCACCAGATGCACTCACTGCGCTTCTTAACAGGAGGGAGTCATGGGGAAACTCCATTACTTGTGGCCTCAATATCACCTTCCCCCACTCTTGAAAGATTAGAACTTTATGGGCTTGTACCTACAGGGAGGTTACCAGATCACATTGCATCTCTTCCAAACCTCACCGTGTTGAAATTGGGCAACTGCAAACTTAAAGAATATCCATTTTTGGTCCTCCAAATGTTGCTCAATCTGAGGTTTCTCTATCTCGGTCAGGAATCATTTTCAGGTAAGGAAATAGGCAAATGTAGAGCGCATGTACTTCCTAAGCTTCAATGGCTCAGACTCTGGTATTTGAATGAATTGGAAGCATAGGGAGAATTGGAGAAGGGGGCCATGCCATGCCTCCATAGCTTACAAATTGGCAACTGCAATAAATTGAAGGGGTTCCCTCAAGGCTTCACGCACCTCACTTCCCTTCAGATATTGGAACTTAAAGGAATGTCAGATGACCTTGAGAGGAATATACAGAGAGTAGATGGTGAAGATCCCTGCAAATTGCAACAAATCTCTGAGGTTTGGATTGATGCACAACGATTGGTGAAGTGATTGTCTTGTTGGGTTCATGAAACAATTTGGGCTTCTGGAATTGGTTACAATCACACTCTCTCCTCTGGGTGCCACATGTCCAAGTTGCTATTTGATACTCTTGTATCCCATGAATAACTATAGTTCTTTTAAAATGGGGTTGGCTTGTTTATTTCCTAGCTACCCAGTACTTTTTAAGGCTAAGAAACACGCTAGGCCATGCCTAGGAGCAAAGTGCTCTCGAGGTCAATCATGGAATTCGGTAGAGAATTTCCAGATTTATCTGCGAACCCAAAATTTAAACCTTGCTGTAGTTCATAACATTGTTTCAAAAATCAACTCAAGAATCACCCAAGTTGGACTGGATCACGAGGTCGGCGATTCCAGGCCGAAAAGCCCAGGAAACGCCCAAGTCTTCCACTTTTACAGTATATTAACTATTTGTTTGTTCAATATAATCCAGGCTGATTTGGAATCCCCGAGTCCAACCAAGGAGGCTTGGGAGTTGGAGCCCGATTAACACACTGGTTAATTAAGTCGTAAACATGAAGATAAAAAACAGAACAGACATTGGAATCCATTTGCCATTTCAAGTTCAATAGACATTGGAATCTATTTGCCATTTCCGGTTCAAAGTGTTCCTCTAAACCTCTGCCTGCTCATTACACCATTATCCATTGCCTCTTATTTTCAGTACTTGTATCCCTTCACATAGAGGCTCTCCGAGGCGGCCCCACCAGCCCCACTCCCCACATATTTACCAAAGGTAGCCTCGGAATTTGCTTTGCACCTAGCCAAAAATGTCCCTTGAGCTGCCTCCACATTCTCATTCTTTCCAGCCCATGCCTTGAGAGTGCTCTGCTGAAGAGCCCTGCCAAATGAGAATGACAGGTTCCAAGGCTTCAGAACCTCCAACCTGCTTTGCATGAGAGTCATGGGTATTTTGATCATTATTAAAAAAGACAAAGCTAGCTATTTAGAACAATTACACTTATTTTGAGATTAGAAAGGAAGAAAATTGCAGCTTTTATTTGATGAAAAGCAAATTGCAGTTGTTTTAAGCTTTTCTTTTGAAATCAGATTTTGTTTGATAATCCTAGCAAATAAAATATACTATAATGCAATGGACTTTGGGAAAACCAAAGCCCGTTTGGCCATCACCATCCATTGGAATGTTGAGCAGTCTCGGAGAGAGACTTGTTCAACCCAGTGGGGCTATGCCCTGCGTTGATCCATCCCATTCTTTCTTCATCACAAGTTGATTGTTTCAATGAAAGTTGATAACCCAAAGAACGTTGGGATGTCAAGGTAACAATTTTTCCACCATTATCCCCTACCTACTAATCAAAGAAGTAAACCCCATTATAGCCACACAATACTAAGAAGCCAAAGGAAAAATATTTAAGAGGAACAAGAGTGAGATAGAAGATTACACACTTGTTCATGGCATTGAGGTTCAATGTGGCCTCCTCCTCGCTTTGCCCACCTGACAAAAACACGATCCCTGGGACGGCTGCTGGCACAGTCCTCCTCAGCGCAGTCACAGTATGCTCCGCAATAACCTCTGGCCCAACCTTAGGTCCATCAGAGCCTGGGGTCACCATGTTGGGCTTCAAAAGGGTACCCTCCAAAAGGACATGATGATCATTTAGTGCCTTGTACACGGCAGCCAATACCCTCTCAGTCACCTCTGCGCACTTCTTAATGTCATGAGCCCCATCAGTGAGAACCTCAGGCTCGACAATGGGCACCAACCCATTCTCCTGACAGATTATAGCATAGCGAGCAAGGCCATGGGCATTTTGATCAATTGACAGCTGGGAGGGCTCAGTGGACCCGATCTTGAGGACTGCTCGCCACTTGGCGAACCGAACCCCAGCCTTGTAGTATTGTTGGCACCTGGCCCCAAGGCCATCGAGACCTTGGGCAGTGGTCTCAGAGTCAGTGCCTGCAAGTTCGACAACACCTTTGTCGACCTTGATTCCAGGAATGACGCCATTGTCATTTAGGACATCAACAAATGGCTGGCCTGAGGAGGTGGACTGGTAGAGGGTCTCCTCGAAAAGGATGACCCCCGAGAGGTAGGAGAGAGCTCCAGGGGAGGTGAAGAGGAGTTCACGGAGGGCACGGCGGTTGGACTCAACGTTCTCGACGTTGATGCTTGCAAGACGCTTCCCAATGGTTCCAGTGCTCTCGTCAGCGGCAAGGATGCCCTTGCCAGGGGAGACAATGTACTGGGCAATCTTCATAAGCTCCTCTGCAAATATGTGAGAAAAAAAGAGGGTAGAAATCAGGACTACTTATCAAGAAAAGTATCTTACTTATAAAAAAGAATCTATTACATAACTAAGGAATACAAAAATGAGGAAAACAAATAAGCATTCAGGAACCAGAGAAAATTTTAGGGTAAAGCTTACACTTTACCCACAAAGCAAAATTCATTCCATTCCACATTAACACCTCTGTAAATGAAAATAAAGAACCATCTTATCCAACCACATAAAACTGGATGAATGGGTGTGGACTACTGGTTCCAGGTAGTTCCTAGAAACAAGGTGAATCCTGCATCCAGATTTCATTTTCTTCTCGCTGTTTGGGTTGAAAGCAGTGACCCAGCCAGATCAGTGGAACCAATTGCCTCTCCGGTTAAATGGTCTATCCATATTTAGTTTCTAGATCTGGCTCCTTGGACAGCCAACGAATGTCATCCATGTACTTACACAGGGAAATCACCATTGCTTCATTGCCATGGTAATGATAAAAAGGACACCCATATTGCAGTAATTAGGTAAAGGGCAGTTGTTACTTAGAATGGACTCCTATCCAAGTACCTAAATACTATTTCTCCTTTTCGTCGCTTATAACTAAAAACTAGGAAAACTAAAACTCAGTTCGTAGAAAAGCACAAAACAAGAACAGGTAGGGGCATTTAAATGTGTAAAATAAAAGAACTGGTAACCTAGTTAAGGTTAAAGCCAGTTCAATGAACAACGAACTAGAACAAGCGTTATCTGCATACCAAAGGATAAAAGAATTCCAATACTTTCACGAGTGACCGTACCGCATCCTCAAAAAATTTCAAATTTTGGTATTTCAGTGACCCTTCCTCTGTTTTGTGAGACAAAAAATGCTGGTAGTGAAGAAAAAATCAATCTCTTTTCAGCATTTTATCAAGCTAAAGAAAAATATTAAATAATAATAATAACAACAATAATAACAATAACAATAACAATAAGAATGATAATAATAATGATAATAATAATGATAATAATAATGGTAATAATAATAATAATAATAATAATAATAATAATAATAATAATAATAATAATAATAATAATAATAATAATAATAATAATAATAATAACAATAACAATAACAATAACAATAACAATAACAATAACAATAACAAAACAACAACAACAAACCAACAACAACAATAATAACAATAAGACTAGTTCAAAGAAATAATCCCCAAGAGAATGCATGGAACTGCAAGCAAATAATCCCCATAAGACTGCATCGAACTGCTTAAAGGGTTAGACAAGCACCCTAACACAATAATTGAAAAAATTACTTTGGCTTTGTTTCATGGTGAGGCTTATATAAGTTGCCCACCTTATACTATGAAAGTTTGGCACACCTCTTAATTTTGCTAGAAGATGTAGTTCCAGTGTTGGAGACCTTATGACATCTTGAAAATTCATGTTCGATCCCAATTATAAAATTTAAAATCCCTAAAACGGTGCATATAACTTGTTACAAGATGTGCTATTTTAAGACTTGAAATTTTTTTTTTTTCCTTTATTTTATATCCATACAGCTCAAGCTTGAGATAATCAATTGGAAGGCACTTCAGAGCAATCTTTTCTAATAGATTTTCAAAAGTGCTTCTTACTTCTATAGTATAAGGTGCAAACTGATATAAACTTTTTCCTTTTTTATTACATTGAAAACCACCATAAAAAATGCAGCAAAAAAATAGGCTCTTGAAATACTATATATCCTCCAAAAAGAACTAAAAATGCGAAATAAGAAGTGGAGAAAGAAAATTTAAGAGCATTTACTTATTTACAAATCGACTTCTCTCTGTACTCCATTATCTTCAGACTAAAATAGCAATTTCACAGGCTAAAAAATATTTGCAAATATAAGAACCACATGAAAATCTCATGTTTTCCTGTATCAAGCTTGTTTCTTCTCAAATTATTGCAGAAATGTGCCAATTTGAAGCTTCCAAAAATACCTAAAACTATAACAAAATCCAAAACATAAGAAAAGCATGAAAGCGAAGAAAAAAAAAAATTGTCCATCATAAACTGACACTACCCACAATTTTTGAGTAACCAAAATGTCCTCTAAAAACTATCATCAAACAGAATTTATCATCGAATTAGCCCAAAACTTCCAATAAAAACCTCTATGAACAGCTTCAAAACCAAATGAAGGAAAAATCTTCCATTAAAGGGCGACGGATAGCTTATTCATCAAATTACAGAAAAATGCAGCTTCTGAACACTGATACTTCAACTAAAATTCATTGATAATTTCAATTCCAGATGCTAAAAAAAAAAAAAACACAATTTGCAAAGAATAATAATAAAAAAAACCATACCAGCATACTTTCCAACGAAGGCCGACATCTTCAATTCTCTGTGTTTTGTTTCTCTCTCTAAATTTAGTTTTCCCTCTAGAGAGAGAGGGAAGCGGGAAGATAACGCGCAGCGAAACTTTACGAACACTTAAATATATAGCCGCGGCCAGTGCATTGGCATAATTTCGGACACGTGTCACCAGGCTGACCCAATATGGGTTATCGTCGTCAGATAGGCATAGGCCTCTGAGTGGTCCCCATCAGTGCCACGTGGCAATATAGCATAATTTCCTACCATTAAAAATGTTAGGCGCCAATACAAAATTATGTGATTTTAGCTGGAATTGCATTGTGTTTCTCACAGGGGGAGAGCAATGTAGATAAGGTACATTGTGGTTTAGATGTGCCTACAACATCTGGGACGTCGATCTTGTTGGGGAATGATGCAAAACGTCGCATGTGAAAGATGTGGGCCTCACCCAGTAATCGCATGTGAAAGATGTGGGCCTCACCCAGTAGCTCTCCTAATCATTTTGTCGATTCCTAATCATTCTGTCGATAAGATCAAGGGCAGAGAATTTACCCTATTTGGGTTCGAAACTACGAATTTGGGGTTTGATATGCATCTAGGATTTGGATATGGATCTAAAATTTAGATCTAAATAGCAATTTGGAATGGATATGTATACAAGTGGATTTCGTCCAGATCCGAACTGATTTTTAAAATAGAAAAAGTTTATATAAAGTTGCAACCTTGAAATATATAATTAATGATGCACCTCCAAAATCCACCTAAAAATGTTGTTTTAATGTTGAAAAACCCTTTAATTGATCATCTAGACATCGAGATGCATAAATATGAACAAAAAAGAAGATTTTGAGTCTTAGAAATATTGTATCTTGCAAAACATTATCTAGGCCATTCATTTTCAAAATTTTCATATATTCATAGATCTACTTGATTTTAAGCATTTTTCAAGTTAAATTAGATATAAAAATAGATTTTCAGACAATCCTAATAATTTTTTACATCGAAATTATATGTTATGATAAAATTTGGAGGTGCACCTTAATTAGATTGTTTAAGGTCGCAACCTTATATAAACCACACCCCTTTAAAATAGTATATATAATAGGAACAATTGGTTCATGCTGGCTGGATCGCATTTCTACAATTCGCGGTTGAGAGGTATAAAGCATCCATCTTAAAGATGGATGCAAATAGGTGGTCTATCTAAAAACATTTGTAACTAACTGTCTAAAGTCTAAATGTTTTCTTAATATAATTAGTATTTCTAGTTATCATTTTTTTTTTTCATATTCATGATTTCCATGTTGAAGATTATATATTCTCTAAAAATTAGGATCAAATTATATTTATATTTATTGCCAATCTTGCATTTCTACAATATATATATATATATATATATATATATATATAGTTGTATATCTATTGATTTATATATATGTGTTAATTATATATTTATTAACTTATGTATGTATAATGGGTATGGTTTGTATCGAGTTAAGGCTCTAAACAATTGAAAACAAACGCACATTTCAAATAGTATCGAGAAATGTGGTTTCAATGCTAGAAATCTTTGTGATAGCCATAACATATATTTTCATCTCTAATTATAAATTTTAAAGCTTAAAAAATTGTGTAGATCGAGCAGATCTATGAAAACTTGAAAATTTTGAAAATTGACGCTTCTAAAATACATTAGAAGATGCACTATTTCCAAAACTTGAAATTCATTTATTTCTCATGTCCATGCATCTTGAGGTCTAGATGATCCATTTGAGGGTATTTGGGCATCAAAACCTCTTCTAGTTAAATTTTTGAGTTGTACCCTAATTTGATTGTTTAGAGCCTCACATTTATATAAACTTTTTCCATATATATTATGAGTAATGATCCCTTCCTCCACCCATGTGTGTAGGCCCCCAAAGGATCACCTTTAAAGTTGGTACGGATCTCTAGAAAATAGGTGAGACTTGACTTTTCTATAGATCCATGTCAAATTTAATAGTGTTCCTTTGAGGTCTTATGTACATGGGTGGGGGAGGGTCATATAGGATCTTTTCTCATATAATATAAGGAAAAAGTTTATATAAGGATGCAACCCTGTAGAACTACGGATGCACCTCAAAAATCCACCAAAAAAAGATAGTTTTGATGTTGAAAAACCCTTTGATTGATCATCTCTACCTCGAGATGTATGACCATGAAAAATAGAAAGATTTTAAGTCTCAGAAATAGAGCATTTTAGAACATATTATCTACACCGTCCATTTTCAAAATTTTCATATGTTTATAAATCTAATTGATTTTAACCATTTTTGAAATTTTAAATTTTATAAGTAGTATAAAAATAGATTTTGGGATAATCCTAAGAACATTTTACACCAAAATTATATACAATGATAAAATTTGAAGGTGCACCTTACCTCTATAGCTATGAATGCATCCATATGCCAACTGCACCCATAATATAAATATAGTTTTTTAAAACTTTAGAAGACTTAATCCGGATTTCATGTATAGTTTTTGGATCTAAATCGGACTGGATCCCATGTATAGTTTGTGGATTTGGATCTGGATCCAAACATTCTGCATCCAATAAGATCCAGCTCCGAATCCAAATCTCAGGTATAATTTTTTGGATTCGGATCCAGATCTAGATCTGGGTGGTTCATGACCCAATCCAAAAAGTTCTCACCTCTAATAAGATTGACCGCCCAAATGCACAACCGGCCCATTGTGAATGCACCAACCACTCCAGTCCTGGTCAATCTGTTCATAAGATTGACAACTGGGAAGCACCACTTGCCCCTTGTGCATGTAAATTTGCCATGAATAGCAAATCTTGTAGTTGGCATACGGATGCATCCGTAGCTGTAGAGGTAAGGTGCACCGTCAAATTTTATCATGGTATATAATTTTGATGTTCTTAGGATTATTTCAAAATCTAGTTTTATATCTAATTATAAAATTTTAAATTTAAAAAATGGTTAAAA
>NW_006500340.1:2497186-2543724 GCF_000471905.2 Amborella trichopoda | reverse complement strand
TAATCACATGTAGTTAGATGGCTTGATGGTTATGACTTTGATTTTTTTACTTTAGACATGTGTTGCATTTAAATCCCCTTGGGCATGTGTTGCATTTTTGTTGTGTATATAGTGGTTGGTATAAATATTTTTGTTGTTTTCGAATCCCCTTGGGCATGTGTTGCATTTTTGTTTTATATAGAGTGATTGGTATAAATATAAATATTTTTGTTGTGTATATAGTGGTTGGTATAAATATAAATATTTTTGTAAATAATATAAAAGACATAAAAAAATGAAAAATAAAAAAATTAATTTTTTATATAACAGTTAATTTTGGTTGTATGTAATGATATAATTATTTTTGTAAATAATATGAAAGGTATAAAAAAAATAAAAATAAAAAGTTTATTCTATTTGAAATCTCCATCTTTCTACTAACAATTTCTTTTACTAAATTTATTATAGAAACCTAAAAAAATAAATTTTTGAAAAATTGAAGTGCTATTTCCAAAATTTGTACGCATTTTATTAATTTTTACATTGATAACCAAATATTTTATTTTATTTATGAATTTTTACATTATAAATCATGTGATGTACTATTTTTCTTACAGTTGTCAATAATACACTTTAAATTAGATAATATTATAAAATATTTTTAATTTATTATTATTTATCTAATAAAATAATTATAAAATGTAAACTAATAATTATAATTTCAACCTATAATATTATAATTAGTGATGTTGTAATAATTTTGGATTATAGTTAGTTAGGCTGTAATAGTTTGGGTTTTTTTAACGGGTTAGGGTTTTTCGCCAAAACGAGATTTTAATAGCCATTCTTTCATTGATTAGTCTACTCTTTATAATAGTCCATATATAATTATATATTTTATCCATGATAATTCTATGATTTTTCTTTTATATGATGCAAATTTAATAGTTAAAATAAATTTATACAGGGAAAGAATATCTCAATATTCACAAATTGATAAAAAAAATGAAAATTAATAATGTAGTACCCTCATTTTTTATTGGATTCTTAAAAAATAACATTTATAATGAATTTTAATAATTTTTTCAGATTTTTTTGAAGCTTTAATCCAATCGATTCAGCCGATTCTCAATCCGAATCGATTTTTGAGATGCCCAATCCGAATCACCGATCCGCTTTTTAAACCATTGATTTGCACATTCGTTTAGGGCCACATACAAAGTACAAAACCACACCCGAGGGAGCACAGGAGCATGCGCTTTGTCCCCCGCAGGAAAATTTTATGCTCTTGCGGGAGCAACGTGTACTTGTGCTCTCATCAAATACCGACTTTACATTTCTCACTATTTGGAGGACACCCGGACTCAAGCCATTGCAGGTCCATGGGTTTTCTCTCTCTAGACCTCTGCATTCGCTAATTCTGCGCTCCCAGCTGATCCAAGAGAGGTATTTCATCTCTCTACTCTCATAACCCAATCCCTTTCTCTCTCTAAAAGCCATGTCCATTTGCTCTTCTTTCCGTGTTTTCTCCCCCAATATCACCCCAACTCTCTACACCCGAAAAACCCTTTCTCTCTCTATTCAATTCATATCAAAACCATTAACCCCCTCGTCTTTAAACTCCAATTCATGCGTTTTCCCTTTGATTTCTCTTAGAAAAGAACCCAAATCAAGGCATTTTTCAGTTTCACTTTCCCCCATTTCCATGCAAGCTGTAGAGGAGCTCCCACCCAAGCTCAAAAACACTGTAGAACTCTTCCAATCTGTTCAAGATCCAAGAACCAAATATGAACAGTTGCTCTACTATGGTAGGAAATTGAACCCACTTGGAAATGAATTCAAAACCAGGGAAAACAAGGTAGAAGGGTGTGTTTCTCAAGTATGGGTCAGAGCTTACCTTGATGATAGTAAGAATGTTTGGTTCGAAGCTGATTCTGATGCAGTTTTGACAAAGGGGCTTGCTGCTCTTTTAGTTGAGGGGCTTTCAGGGAACTCACCTCCTGAAATTGTGAAAATTTCACCTGATTTTATTCACATTATGGGTCTTAACCAGAGCTTATCACCATCAAGAAATAATGGGTTTCTCAATATGTTCAAATTGATGCAAAGGAAAGCTCTGCAACTTTATATTGAATCAGAGAAAAGTGAGGACCAAAAGGAGTTGAGGAGCTTAGGGAGTAATGGGTCTTCGGTGGAAGCCCAACAGATTGAAGTTTCAGAGAAGCCTAGTGAAAGTGCTGATGTGAAGAGCCATGAAAACGAAATGGGTTTTACCGTTTTATCAGAAAGAGGAGAGAGAATAATAGAGAAGTTAGAGAGAGAATTGGTGCCTATTGAATTGGAGGTGGAAGATGTCTCTTATCAACATGCTGGTCATATGGGTGCAAAGGGAGAGGGTGGGGAAACCCATTTTAATTTGAGAATTGTGTCTGATAAGTTTGAGGGTAAGAGCTTGATCAAGCGCCATAGGCTTGTTTATGATTTATTGAAAGAGGAGTTAGACAGTGGGTTACATGCTCTTTCCATTGTGGCAAAGACTCCTTCTGAAAACTAAGTTGAAATGAACTGTGGCTCTCATTAAAGAGAATAAAGAGGTATCCAAAGATTTTGGTTCTGTTTCTCTCTTTCCTTTTCTATTTGATAGTTGAGGGTTACATTCGTTTATGTATGGATTGAATTATTTATGTTAGGCTTATGAATAAATGACTGCTATTAATTGACTTGATGAGATAACAATTGTTTCCCATGTGATGATTAAAAGTGCATCATCGGAGGGAAAGTAATAATTACAAGTGTGGAAACTTATCAACAAGACGTTTTAATGGATTTTATTATGTATTGTTAAGTCCCTTATGAGAGTAGTAAATGTGAATGAGGAATCAAGCATTGTGAACCACATTGTTGTTGTAACAGAGCAGTTCCTTTGATACTTTGACAATTCTGTTATCACAGAAATTCTATGGTGGATATTTTCCATTTGTATATGTGTGTGTATAAATTTATATAAAAAATATATATGTCTGTGTACATATCGGTGTTAGCCTATGTAACAGTGACAGGGTTGGTGCATTTAGGAGACTTTGACACACCTACACACTAGACACGCATGTTGACACACATACAGATGAGGGAAATCCATGTTGACATACATGCCTAGAAATTTTCCTTTTTTGGATTCATAAATACTGCATTGCCTGCAACATTTATGCATTGCCTGCAACATGGACACGTGAGTCCACAGATAGAAGAAAATGGACATGTGTGTCTGTTTTGCAAGAGACTCATTTCCACACTGTATGATACACTTGTAAGATGTAGGTCTCTTCGTCTTATGATTTGATGCTTGTATCTTTAATTTGGACGCACATTTATATTTTTATAAACTTAATTTATTCTAAAATGTCACAATCTAATTTTAGATATGAATATATATAGACGCGTTGCAATTCTACAGACTTCTACGAATGTGTCATGCTGGAGTTAATAAAATATAGGCATCTGAGTTGGATTCTTTACTGATTCTTGTATCCTTGTCCTTGTAACATAGGTGCCATACTGCATTGGACCTCTCCTATTATCATGATTCTCCAGGAAATCACAGTAATGACTGGGGTTCGATTTCAAAATATGATGGTAAAAATGATAATTTATATTGCAATCTTGGCGAATGTAATTCAAGTTTGCAAATGAAGGGTCTTCGTCCCTTGATTTAAGTCATCTTTCAGAAGGGTCATACATGAAATGCGTGAATTTTATCTTATACTTGCATATGGCTAGTATGATTGTAATGATCTGTTGATATTACGATCAGTTGGGACATATGGAGATGAACCAAATACATATGGGTGTGTGGAAACTATTTAACCATGTGTGGCATCATTCTGCTAGATAGGATGCATTCCATTTGTTCACATATAAACCTGATGCATGTAAGCAGTTGTAGGTACAATATCGGCGAAGTTACCTTGAATGAATTCAAAATGTTTGTTGAGCTTTCACATATAGCTGTTGGCCGCACCCCATTTCGCATCATAATATCTCCAAATCATCATATTGGAGGCTGGTTCTGGTTTTGATTTTAAACATGTTGATGATAGAATCATTCCTCGTTTGCAATATTGGTCAATATAATTGTCTTTTTTCTTCCCATTACAATGGAGCCCTGGAGTCAATATGAATAAGTTTGCCAAAAAACGCTGTGTTTTATCCATTGATTACTTTTAGTCATATGCTGAGTTGTCTGTGGATGTGGACTGTGTTTCATGTTTATAATTGTAAAACAACTTGGGTAATCACAGGAATTAGGTTTTATTTCCCATGTTGGTTATGCTAAAGCAGTCCTTTCTTTTGCAATCTTGGCTGATTTGATTCAACTGACAGAAACTTGAGGCACATAACTCCGTTCTTAACTGGGATTATTGAATATGTTATGTTATATTTAAACTTGTACGAAGATTACTTAAATATGATGATATGTTGGTTAAATCATGAATATCAATGATTAAAAGAACACACACACAGATGCATGTACATGTACATGTGTATGTGTATCAGTGTCTTGTATTTTATGTACACATGCATTTAGGATGAATGTAGTCATATATATGTATGTGTGGGATGTAATTGAGATGTTAGCTATTTGTATAGTTTTATTTTCATTGTTCCAAGACTGGATTGGACTGGTCAAGGAGCCAGATATGGCTGGTGTGATCAGTGAGTTCTGACCATCAGTTTAACATGATTTTAATTAATTGAGCTTTTTCTGGCTTTGAGTCATGTGGACCAGGAGGTATCAGTTCAAATCAATCAAATCAGCTGGTATACTTCATTCCTCGTAAATACCGAGCATATTCATTCCTCGTAATACTGAACATACTGTTAAATTTAGGTTGGAAGCCCATGCTTGTTATCTCTGGGTTCAATCCTTTTGGCCCTTTTTATCCTTTAATTGAATGCATCAGTTTATAATTTTAGTCTGTTTTGGAGTCATCTTTTGGTGTGGTCTCTAGGAATCTTGGGATTTGGGGAAACAGATGTTCTCGCCTTGGGGAGAGGAGGACCGTACTTTGTTTCTATCCCGACTCTTTTCTATTCCACTAGTTACTCCATGCCACTTCACACTTCTTTCTTAATCGTTACTTATCTAAAGACGGAATAGGAAAAGTAGCTAGGACTTTGAAAGTGTTTTGAAACTGGTGTATATAAAAGAACTTGGAGGAAATTGGGTATCAGATTTTGGTTTCTGTTTTAAGAGAAGACGTATATAGTTGTTCCTAATGCTATTGTAAGTTATTGCCTCAGGCCTAGTTACTGATCAATAAAAAAGAAGCTAATGCAGTGCTGTCTCAGAATTTCTTCATATCCTAAATGTGTAAAAACTGGAACCAACTGAACATAACTGTAGTTTTTTTTTTGTCTAGTTTTCAGATTTTCTTTGAGAATTTATCAAGACTGGTCAGAATTTTATGAATTTATGTGAGTGATTGTAAATTTGGTTCCCATTAGTATAAATTTAAGGATTGAACAGTTTTCTTTGCATTCTCCAAACAGCTGCATCTGTTGTTGATGATTGCATACTCTCGCAAGTTCGATTCCGAACGCTGAACTACCTAAAATACACATTAAAAAATAAATTTAACTATCTAAGGGTTAAAGTAACAGCTGATCAACAGTTAGAAAGCAATTACGGCATATGCATGCTCAAAAACTAAAAAGTTGTATTGCACAATAGGTTATTGTTAAAAACTTTTTATCTACTGTAACTTATGGCTACCGTTACATATGAAAGCGATGAATCATGATACGTGTAATTTCTTGTCTCAGTGTGAAGTCCAATTTATTCTGTTTCCTAGAATGTCAAACCATCTACTCTCTCATCATTAGTAAACTAAGTAAATTGCGAGAATTCAAAGTTTAGTGTAAGGATGGTTATATCATAACGCAATAAAATAAATTGATACGTTTTTAATTATTTTAATAAAATTTTATATATAAATAAAGTAAATAGAAACTTTATTTACATTAAATTTTTAAAAAAGGTGTGATACTTATAAAGATGAGACCTTACATAATCAAAGGCGCACCTACAAATGATGTCAAAAGATATCGTTTGAGTACCGAGAATAATTATGATGGCCTAAAAATTGATGGAAAAAGTTTGTCTAAAGGTGAGGCCCTGAACAATCAAATCGCACTTCAAAAAGTCACTTGAAGAGGTTATTTTGATGCTCACCATTATCTCGACCTCAAAATGTATATACATTAGACAAAATGGATTTTAAGTCTTGAAAATAGTACATCTTGTAATGTATGTTTTGGACTGTCAATTTGTTAAATTATCAAGTGTGCATAGATTGCTTGATCTAGGCTATTTTTAAAGTTTTAAATTTTTAATTATAAATTTTCAGACCATCAAATAAATTTTTTGAAACATCTTCAAGGTGCACCCTACTTTAGTTAGTATTTTAGGGTCTCAGCTTTATACAAACCACACTCAAAATTTATTTTCAATCCAAAATTTAGTTTCCTCTCTAATTGAAAGTCGGTCTAAGACAATGCATTACAAGATGCACTATTTTCAAAACTGATACATTTTTTTTTACACCCATGTATCTCAATGATTGAATTTGAGAATTTGTCAGCATCGGAACAATTTCTTCTAATAAATTTTTGAAGTGCACTTGATTGCATAGGGCTCAACCCCATATAAATTTTTTCTTCCAAATTGGCTGAAGTACTAAATTGATTAGTTATTTTCGCACCTTTTATGTGGACCCAGCCCCCTGAAGCCCATCCTATGAATTTTGATATGAGACCCAGTCCCTCTCGCCTCCTGAAGCCCTTCGTATGAATAAGCGGCATTTCTTCCCATGGTTCAACTATTTGGACCATTTAAGTTGTATGGTTTGGTTGATTATGAGAAATACAGAGGGGGAGAGAGAGGAACGTCAATAATGTTTTGGAAAAATTTTAGAAATATCTTTTTTACAGTATTGAAAGTATTTTTTATAGTATTTAAAATATATTTCGTAATTTTTATGTTCAGCATGTCTCTTATTTTTCATAATTTTTCATTGAGAAAATCCTGTGCCCTCACACTTCAACCAAAAAAGATAAAAGGGAAATTTATCAGCTTACCGAGAAGAGTAACAATTTAACACTTTACCCATAACTTTTTTATTTGATTTCAAAATACCCATAAAAAACACACGGGCTTATTTATGAGTATTTTGATAAATTTATCAAAAGTCAATATCCTCACATGAATGTTTATGATAAAGGAAGCTCACAGCTGCAAAACCACAATAACAAGCATGAACCAAATCATTTAAACAAGACAAACAACTCAAAAATATCACATAAAACAAGTAGCTCAAGCATCCGCGACATTTACAAGTGGGTGTAGTGAGGTTACAAGTTTTGGTAGAAAAAATAAGATTTGTTTTACAACATATTTTCGCAGTTTCATTTTTACAATACTGAATTATGGAAAATTCACTTTCCATGCTGGTATGACAGATGGTGAAAATTATCTACATATTTCACATTTACAATACTTCCACGGAGTCACACAATAGAATCTAACTCTACAGAATTCCTATTCACCTTGTTTTCCAATGCCTGGTTTCCTCTGGTCTTTTCATAGGATCCATTCATCTTGCGCTTGCCGCGCATGGCTCCACGGTTTGACGACATGGAACCGTTATCTGTTGAATTATTTTCTCTATTTGTTGTTGCTTCTTGATAGAGTGCTTTCACCAAGTTCTGAAACCTACGCCGGAATGTGGGAATTCTTGACATTGAGGCTACAATTCCCTGCAGTCTATTTAATGGAGAAAGGAATTACAATGAAATGAACAATCATTTACACACATGAAAGAAGCAGCAATTCGGCTTAGAAACATTCAAGCACACCTTTCATCTTTCAGAACACATCCAAAAACCACAAGAACAATACAAGGGTCATCATGGTGTGGTTGGTAAAAATGGATAAATATGCGCATACAACGTTGATGCACATAAGAAGGAATATATAGCTCAATATAGGCATACAAGCATCTAGCTTTGTATAGACAAACAAATGTTGGGATATTTACGTGTACATAAGCATGTATAAATGCACGTGGGTATGTGTTTACATGTCTGTTTTTGCATTCATATTCAGTGATTTTTATGTGTAGTTGGATGGAACTTTTACAAACATACCACAGATGATCAAGTCAACCTTACTTATTAGAAGAATCACTGATCATATGAAATTATCTTCGGAGAATTTGTTCATCTTACCTTCTAAGTAGGGCTTGCAATTGAGCTATCCTGACCTTGTCCTCAGAAGGGAAACCAGAGTTTTCCCAATCTTCAACCCTCTCATTTTTGTAACTTATAATCAGCTTATTCAGGCAGGCTATTTCATTCTCATTTAGCTGGAGTCCTTTGATTTGCTCCTTCATGACCAGCAATGGACCAAGAAACCATTCATAAACTTTGTCCTTTGGTGAGTTGTAGCTTGTCAACTCTACTTCATCATCTGTACTTTTTCATCATTGAATGAAAAAGGAATTACCACAAAAGACAGCAGATAAGAAAAATATTAGGTATCCGGTAATCCATTGGCCCGCTATAGCATTGCTGCCCTCTGAGCTGATGGATAGTGGACAAAGTGTGGGACCACCATGAGATGATTTCTCCTAGTTGTGATGGATCCTACTCTTTCCATTACCATCCATCATTTCAGTGAACAGTAATAGCCTGAAAAACTTGTTTTTCGATTGACGATTGGATCACAGATTCATGGCATACTTCCTAAAAAGAATTTACATATATATAATAGGAGATATATACACACTGGAAATATATCATACTGAGAAGTAAGCCGTATGAATCAGATTTCGCCGATCGAACAAGACATTGTAGTATGCAATAAGCTGGCAATCTGATGCTCAATTTTCTACAGCTCCCACCCCGAACGCATTCCTCAATGTCTTCAACAGTAATCAAGCCTTCTTGGAGAAGCATCCCCCCATTAAGCCCACCAGACTCAAAGAGCCAGTCCCATACCTAAAAAATACGAAAATAAAACTTCATGGTAATCCAATACAGATAGAGAAAGAGTATTGAGAAACAACAAAGTTCAACGATACTAACTTGCATAGGCCTAAGCTCTTGGATAACCTTCTTCAGCGTTCTTGATCGTTCTGAAACCAATTTTTTACCAGGTCCAACTTTACCATTCTTGAGTTCATTCATTTGCATCTCAATAGAAGTATTTCTTTCTAGTGGCCCAGAAGAAGGGTTTGTATGTTTACGATACTTGGGCCTGGCTGTCATAAGTACCAAGCTTATTGAGTTCAATGCAAGACTCTACAAAATATAGATGCTTGCAAATGCAAAACTAGGTAAATTTTGGATCAAGAAAAAGCTTAGGGATTTCCAACATTTCCAATGAAGGCCATATTCACATTGCCAAAATATCAGATAATCTAGGAACTCAATTTTTCATTCCCAACATTTTAAGTTTAGATTAAATGGACATAATCAGGTCAAGGACCCCCTGTACATGAATGGTCCTTCGTCACATCACCCCATCAACCAGTAGGTCCAAGTACACGAGCCCTTTGATGATATAGTTTACTCCTCAATTACACGAGCCCTTTGGAGGGTGGGAGATAAGGATGATAGTGTCTATGAATACTAGAACCACAAAAGAGTTCATACTTTAGTTCATTCAATATGAAATTATAGTCTTATATACAATACTCCATATAAGTTATTACTATAATATCTAAATAAGCAATATAGCAACTCCACATATCGATTTGGAACGCTCACCATCAATAAATGGTAATACAAAAATTGAAAGTGAAACTTCCAATAAGCACCAATAGATAAGACATTAGATTCATGCATCCATATCAATTTTTTTTTGATATATAATAACCATCAATCACCAAAAAAATTTAAACAATAATACATAAATAAACTTGTTAAGATTTCCCCCGTTTTTATATCTAGATCAAGTTCAAATTATCAAAGTGATGAGTAGGAATCTCCTGGATTTCACATCACAATTAATTAATAACCAGATTCTTTCAGTCATGTGAACAAATTAATATAAATGATGCTTCATGAATAGTGAAATGAGGACATAGAGTACCTTGGGAGGCAGGACCCTTCCCTCAAGAACAATAAATCATTGGTATACTCATCAAAGACGGCGACAATTGCTACAATATATGCCAGTCCCAATTGTAGTGAGCTTTCCTGGATGCCATCAAAGATAAAGTAAATATTCTAACTTTTTCTGATAAAACCCACCTACAAAGAAGAAGAAAGAGAACAATGTCTTTTTGCATGTGCAAGAAAAAGAAGACCACATATAAAATAGGATTAATCTATATGAGGACTCCATTCCAGTAAGGGTAATGGAGTGAACCTGATGGACAATAACTCCACCATAGAGGCCTAGAAAGAAGCTCGAAAGAAACGCACTGACTACTGCTAATGTAACTGCCAATGGCCACAGAATAATGGCAAGACCAGCAAAAGGTACACAAACTGTCTCCAAGAAAGGCCCTTCCCTTCCAATCAAATCTTCTAATAGTCTTTTCCATCCCTTAAAGAGCATGTATGGGCTTTTCGACAGTGCCACGAGTGTTATCATCGGAACATCAACGACGACAGATAGAAGGCTAACCAGCAAACAACTTGGCAACTCCAATAGCCTTCCAGAATAAATAGAGTCATTACACATATTGGAAAACCAAAAGAGGAGACAGCTGATTGGAATCAAAACATTCAATATGATACTGTAACATATAAATATACAATCCTATTCTCTAAGATCCTTATCTACAAGCTGTCAGCACATGCAAGCATATTATACATTGCCTTGAAGCTTTAAAAACATGGATGAATATCAGATAGAATGGAAATCATTTGTTGATTCCTTCTGTGATATAGCACGCTCAACAATTATACCTCACTCTCATGCAATATTCGATAAAATAGAAAGCCCCAACTAGTAAAACCAGGGGTGGGGAATATGGACTGTCTGATGCAGGGGAGAGATCTGCGCATAAATTGCAAGGTGGAGCCTTAAATAATGTTTTGTCTAGCAGAGTCCACTAGAGGTTTTTATGCTTTTGAAGACAATCAGAATACCAATTGAACTCAACTCCAGATGTCCAATACTTATTGATATTGCAGTGACCTTCAGTTTCGGCAAGTATCATGAGATATCTATGTTGCATAACATCAGAAGTATCTAAATTGGAAAATACAAATGAACGAATCTCCACGCTAAAGAAACTAATGCAAATATGAAATATAAACTTTTCCATCGTGCTCCCATCAGATAGCTCAATTATAGTAAATAATTTAACAATACACACTCCTAAATTGTGGTGAGAAAAATGCATAAGTAATTATCAGCATTAACAAAAATAAGCAATAAACACAGTCTATCAAGATGATATTTATTCCTGCGGTTTCCCTAAGTTCCTTGTTACCATTGTACGACAAGAAATAACATAGAAAGCTAAGGCCCATATTTATTGCATGTTATTCGTCAACCATTATCATTCTTGTAAGTAATTCAAGTTAAGAGGGGCAGAATTAGTAAAGGCTGCAGTAAAAGATATTTTACAAGGTTAAACTATTATTAAAAGAATCTGCAAAATAAAACCTCATACTTGATATCCGTGGGCTGTTCATCATCGTGCATCTTTTCGCGTAGTTCATCCATGTATGAGAAGTAAGAGTGGAAGCAAAAATCAGTGAAGTCTCGCACCACAGTGAAACTTCCTTCTATTGAACTCCAGCAACCGTCCTAATATAATTACATGGATAAATTAATTTTTATATCTAAATGGACAGGGAAAACCATAAGCATGAAATGATTTGGTATTGAACACATGAAGCCCTGTGCACTTAAGGTTTCTGGGTTTCAACACCAACATAAAATATCATGGGAATGCATATTGTCATCTGATGTGCTATGGGTAAACCATGATCCATGAGGCCGCCACCATCCAGTGAAGAGGGAGGAAGACCCAATGTTTGAATCATGCTATGTTCATTGTATCCCTCTCTTTCCAACACCCCATCATTTCAATGGATAGTGATGACTTAATGGGCTCTACGAGTTTCTATATTCCATCAGATTCTAGTTTAGTTTCCCAAACATCATTGAAGCTCATGATAAATAAGCAATACATAGCATACCACAAAGCAATGATAGAGCTTTTCACTGAATTTCTCTTCCCCTATGGCCTCAAAAGTTGCCGAGAGAGGAGCAAATATTCCATAGCCTATTCCCACAAGAAGACTTCCAATAATCCCAAATATTGGCCACAAAACCAAAGGTACCAGTAGAGAGAGCAGAATAAAAATCTTCAGAGTCAAACCAAACCTCTTAGTTCTGCCAGTCCGCATATAAACATCAAAGAGAAGTACTTAGGAAACAAAGGAATGGGGTAAAAATTCGACCAAAAAAAAAGAAAAAATACAAGCAATCCTAGTTCACGTATGATAGAGTGGATGCAGAATTTTAGGACCCCATCCTGATTGGATGATATAAACATACCTTATAATGGAGTAATATGTCCATATGCAATGTGCTGGCCATAGGCCCAATATAACTGCTGAATTTCCAAGAAGAATGACAATCACCACCAGGGGTCCAAAAATAGCAGCTGGATAAAAAGGAAAAATGAGATACTATATAAACAGTTCTTTTCCTACTTGCACGCGAAATTATGTGCACACACAATCATAGACAAATCACTGGAAACACATATATACATATAGGAGCACGTATCTAAATAGCATATGCAGTGCATGTTACTATAAATGTTTAGATAAACAGTAATCAGGTGCATACTCGAACACCTGCCAATCCAAGTCCACTTGTTGATTTCTAAGCTGACTCATTGATTCAGGGCAAGTCGTGATCGAGAGGTTCAATTTGAAGGCATTTTCTGCTATCAATTTCTTTGATTATCTATCAAACACCAGTTTATGGTTCTAAGCCGAATGAGTACGATGTACCATGGAGATTTAGGTCGAAAAAGAGAAATTTTGGAGAAAACACCAGTTTATGGTTCTAAGCAGAATGAGTACGATGTACCATGGAGACTTAGGTCGAAAAACGAGAAATTTTGGAGAAGGTGCAGGAGGTTAGGCGGTTTAAGCTTAGAAATGTGGAGAATAGTAGATTTGTTTACATATGAGCATGTGTTTATACGTAATTATGCACACATATGTCTTATTAATCTAAGTATCAACCCACTTACACATGTGTGTAGCATGAGCATGTATGTATGCCGAGTTAGTGCGCGCATGCACACGACCACCTCGTTTATCTAATTACTAATTATATAAGTATAACTTAAATAGAATTAGCAAAAACAATAATCTATTGAGACATGAATACAACTTCTTGTAGATTCAGGAAATTACAAAAGGGAATCGAAAATTAGGAAAAGAAGTACAAAAGACACAGATGCTCAATTGCCATCACGATTCATGAATATCAAACGACCAGTAATCAATGCTTCAGAACTAAGAATACAATCTCCGTGTCGAAAAGCTGGAATATACATTTAGAAGAGTATAATCCGGGCCATGCTTACATCTCAAATAAGCATTACAGATGTGACCTTAAGCTATGTAAGAAAGAGATATCGAACTTTAAAAAGGCATAACGATTGAAATCCCAAACAAGAAATGATTAGAAACGAAGAAGTAAAACGCCATTAAATAGAGAAAGAGAGAACTGGATCTGTTGGTTGCAAATAAATGGATTTTGGCATTTAATTTCAAGCTGAAAGAGTTAAAAATGGAATCAGATAGAAAAGGGGAAAAATAGCAATACCTTTAATGAGGCCGAGGAGTAAGAGTAAAAAGAAGAAGGGCAAAAATGAGAGGAAGCTCCATAGGGTAGAAAGGAAGCCCACTGGTACTTCCATTTAACCACTTCCGAAATGAACACCTGTTATGACAATAATAAGCACACGAAAACACGAGAGAGAAGTGACATAAGACGAAGAGGTGCAGAAGAGCAATGGTAAAAGGAATACCTGGAAAAATGGAAGGGAAAAAACAGACAAAAAAAAAAAAAAAGAAAAAAAGAAAAGGAAAGAAGAGAGTAGATGAGAGCAGAGGAAGAAGAGAAAGATGAAAGTAGAGAGAGAGAGAGAGAGAGAGATTGTAAATGAAAAGCAGGGAAGTGCGTAAAAGTAGAGAGAGAGAATCGAAATGAAAGCAGCAGCTACACAGTATGTATTGAGAGAGATGCGATAAGGGGAGGGAGAATAGGTACAGTAGACATGCACCATTTGCCACGTGGCATAACAGGAGTGTGTGGTTGCCACGTGTCCGGCAGAGCGACAATTGTTCTGTTGGAGGTCCTCCAACGAAAAGCAGAAGAAGTTAAGCACGGGGGCCTTTCGATTCTGAGTTCAATGACGCAAAACACGTTTATATTTCCATGAAGTTTGTTGTTTTACCCCATACAATAGCGCAAAGAAAACGTCGGGCGCATTAATGAACCTTGAGCAAACGAAAATATCTTCGTATTCTCATATATTTTTTAGGGAAAATTAATCCGTACCCCCAATTATTTTTTTAAAAATGATCCTCTAACCTTTTTTTCTACCGAGAATACGATAAATTTGATATAAATCTCAAAAAAAAATTAAATCTTACATTCATGTGATAACTTTTTTAAAGATCTCTATCAAATTTAATAGTGATGTTTTAAAGTACTATACACATGGTAGAAGAAGGTCGTATATGATCACTACTCTTTTTTTAAAAAAATAATAATAAACCTTTTAAAAAATAGACTTTTTACGCAATTTACCTATCCAACTTTTCTTAGCAAGTACTGTTCATTTTTTTTGAACAAAAATACCCCTCTCTTACCTAACAAATTATTTTCCTAGAATGAGCGGTCCGGCATTTTGAAATTATAGAAAATACCCTTCTCTTATCTAACTAATTATTTTCCTAAAATAGGGCGGTTCGGCATTTTAATGAACGGTGCGGCATTTTGAAGTTGTAGACAATACCCTTCTCGGACTTAACCAATTATTTTCCTAGAATGGGCGGTTCGGCATTTTGAAATTGCGGTCCGTCGTTTTGAAGGGCAGTCTGATATGGCTATCCGGTGTTTAAAAAGCATATTTGTAGAAACTATTGGAAGAGAAAGGAATATAAAACCGCAATAAAAGCTTTTTCTTTACGTAAATCTGTTTTTTTTGTGCAACAAACAACAACAAAAACAAACAAATAATAAACCTTTAGAATCATCTAAATCAACGTTTGCATCCTCTGTCTTACCGTGGCTGTTGGCACAGAGTTAGCCGATGCTTATTCCTTGGATACCGTCATTGCTTCTTCTCCGAGAATAGAAGTTCAAGACCCGTGGGCCTTCTATCTCCATGCGGCATTACTCCGTCAGGCTTTCGCCCACTGCGAAAAATTCCCCACTGCTGCCTCCCATAAGAGTCTGGGCCGTGTCTCAGTCCCAATGTGGCTGAACATCCTCTCGGACCAATTACTTATCATCGTCCGGCGTTTTGAACTAGCGGTCCAGTGTTTTGAAGTGAGCAGTCATGCATTGTACCAGTGTAGATGTTTTCTTTTATTAGGATCCAAAATGATTAGTCATATGAAAAAAAGGTATTTTCGTCAAAAAAATATATATATACTTTTTGTTTGGGGGATATTTGCTAAAAAATATGATTTTTTTTAAAAAAAATTGTTAAAAAAAAAAAGTCGGGTGGATAAAGTATATAAAAAATCGATTTTGAGAGGATTTTTACAAGTTTTTCTTTTTTTGAACTCGTTTATCAGAAAACGTTCCAAACTTTTGTATCTTCCAAGTTTTTGACCCAAATAACGCCATTTGACCTATATTATTGGTCCAAAAAGATAGCGACACATTTTTCTTTTTCCATCTTAACATCTCTCTTTCTTTGTAACCCCCTTCTCTCCAGGATCATAACCTTGGACCTCTGCCACCACCAACCTCCGTCGCCACCAACAAACTCCACCCACACTTGTATTCAATTTCCTTTCCAGCCTCCTCAGATCAGTCCAAATTACCTCGTTTTGGCCCCTTGTTTTCGATCATAAACCACTATTTTTGCTATTTTCCAGCCACGCAATACGTGTCTCTCTCTATCTTTGTGGTTCCCTGTATTGCTCTCTAAATCTTCCTCTTTTTTTGCTCGCCCCATTCTCTATATTTCACTATAAACCACCAGTTTTTGCTATTTTCGGGTCACGTCACTGATCGTTTTTTTCTCTTTACAACTCTCATACCCCACCCAACTGGATTTTAATGGAAATTTCAGGCTTCTCTGGTTCATAATCCATAGTGTTTTCCACTAAAACCAACTCTTCTATTGTTTCACCAATCGTGCTTTGCTGCCCCTGTCGGAATCTGGCTCCAGAAATCTCCTTATTCAAAATTCCGGCCAATTTTCTGGCAGTGGAGACCTCTCCCTTTGTATTTATTGTCTTGCTCGGTGCACAATCTTCTGAAGATGCATACACAGCGACACCAGATAATTACCAGGAGAGAGTGCGAGAGGAAAATTCTCCGAACCAAATGGAAATGGACTTAAAGGAAGAAGAGACCTTCAAACCATCAGCTTAATCAGATAAAAACAAACCATCAGTTCAGAACCAGGAACAAAATTTCCAGAAGAGATAGAAAAGACAGAGAGACAGAGAGAGACATGATTTCCATGAAAGAAGATACCTGGGGTTTCATATATGACCAACAACCTATAACTCAAATGAAAATCTTATCAAAAACACAAAACAATGGGAGGAGAGATAAATCTGTTTTTAATTCCCCATAGATTAACATAGACTCAAAATGAGAGAGAAATTAAACAAGAAAATGATAGAGAAAAACAATTTCCTATGGGCTTTAGACTATAACCATGGGCTCTAATGGAGAGAAGTCCAAAATCAAAACAAAAAAAACCACTGCAACAATCCCTTATTTCTCCTCACTCACCTGCTCCCCTGAAATTTAGTCATCCATTACCATTTACCAATTTGGTTAAACCTCAAACGGTATTTAGTGCTTGACGAAGAGACCAATTCACGGTAGAGCGAGAAGATGGAGAAGAAGACTTCAGAGACAATGAAGAAGGGGGGAGATGGATGAACAGAGGCAAAACAGAGCTCATCCATGTCAAACTCCTCCAATTTTCCTCCGGCATCCTTTTTCCTGAATGTACCCAGAAAATTGTACGGGAATTCTTTGTTATGGATGGAGTGTAAGAAAAAAGGTATCATTTTATGAGTCGTTTGGATCACTTATCTAGTAAAAAAAGTTATTAGGTCTAGAGGGCTTGAAGATAAAAAATTTTCAGCCCTATGATCTTAGAAAAGTTTTAAAACTTGGGTTTCTTGATAAATGAGTTTAAAAAATGCAAGATATGGAATTAATTTTTTTATTTTTTTTAGCCTCCGCCACTTTAAACCTATCTTTTAACCTTAACAAAGGTAAGATGGATATGCTCTTTCTAAATTCAATCATTTCTCTCTCTTCACTTATATACCACAAACTTCTCTCTTTCCCTTTCTTCCGATGTCTCTCAATCTATCTGCATGTATTTCTCCAATCCCCTCTCTCTCTCTTCCCTGTAACCTCTCACAACCTAGGTGGTTCCTTATCAAGCTCAATCTTCATAATCTCCTTCTTCAAATTAACATCGTTCCTTATGGTAATCGCCTTTTGGTGCTCCACCCAAGAGGTGGGACCATGGGGCATATTCGGAGGCCTCACACCATAGGGTTTGGGAATTGGGGTGGTGGGTAAGGGGTCGCAGCCGCGAAGACATAGCGGTTTACATGTTGTTGTTGTTGCTGCCCGTTGATGTTGATCTGGTTGTTGTTCTTGTGGGTCTTGGGATGAAATACTAGGGGCAAAAGAGTTTGGTGTTTGAGCATGGTGGTGATGGGAGTGGCGACGCCTGTGGCTTCAATTATTACCTATTTTTTAGATAACCCAATTGGGAGATCTCGTGCACAATTCTTTGGTGTTGTTGGCATTATAGTCTCATTCTAGAGAGAGATTATCTTGAGATAGAGAGAGAACATAGAGTTGGGGGTTATAGTTTCATTCAATATATTGACATAAATGACACGGGCTTACTGATTCCCAAATTGACCGATCGTGTCGATTCGACGTTTTTTAAATCACTGACATTAATACTTGGCTACAAAATGTGGCTTGAAGGCTGATATGGCTAGGGCTATGATACTGCCGATTAAGTTCGACTCTGACTAGACCTCAATCAAACTTCTTCGCCTAAGTCTTGACCAAGTTCGGGCCGGCCTTCCCTTACTTGAGTTCAAGGTAAGACCGGCCCTAGCCCTAGTTGGCAAACCTAGAGTTAGTCTTAGGTTGTTTAAAAATTGGACTTGGTTTTATTCACGAGCGTGTGGCAACCAGACGTAGCCTGAAAAAGAAATACATCAGCAATTGTTGGTTGGGGTAAAAATCTGATTTTTGGGGTTCCTCTCAAACTAGTCAACGGACTCGGGAGAATCCGAAGTTTCCGAACATGATTTTGTAGTTTTTACCCTACCAAATTCACCATTTCTGGGCTCGATGCTGCAATTTTCACCCGAGCCTGATTCAGCATTTTTCAAGTAGGTTTAAGAACAACAGAGATGACCGACCAGATAGTATTGAAATAAGCATCAAAATTACAAATAACCCCACGACTTGACTTTTTATGCAAGCAACCCTCAATAAAACCTCGGTTTCACTTTTTCCCTCAAAATACTTTCTAGCAAATACCCCCCCTCTCAAGGAGAAAAAAAAAAGATACCCCCCCCTCTCAAGTAAAAAAAAAAAAGATACATTTTTTGATAAAAATGCTCTTTTTTGTACATAAAAATTTAATTTTGGCCAGACATTCATGTGGGCTTACGTGGGCTGCCGAACCGCTCTTTAACATTGCCGGAATGCACTTTGGGCCTGTTCTTGGACCGCATGGGCCTGTTGCGGGACAGCATGGGCTTATAGTCAGACCGTTCTTTGGCAGTGCCAGACCACCACTTGTACTGCCGAACCGCTATTGTTATTTACCAGACTGATATTACAATGCCAGACCGCCCTAAGAATATGCCAGACCGCCCTAGGAATATGTTGGGCTGCCTTTTCGTGGGAAGAGGAAAGAGAGGCGTGGGTAAAACTAAGGGAGGGTAGTTTAGACTTTTTTTTTTTTTGGGTTGTAGGGGTATTTGCTAACAAATTATATTTTAGAGAAAAAAGTGAGAAAAAAATTTGGTTGGGGATAACTTGTATAGAAAGTCTAGTCTTGGAGGTTATTTGTGATTTTTCCAAAAATGTTTATTTGGAAATGCACAAATAGTGTGTATTTATGAAGAAAAGTATAGAGAGCCTAACACTTTCACACGGTTTAAACTTAAAATTGAGAACCTTGAGATGCTATATTCTCACTTTCGGTCGGATGATTTATGAATTTAAAGCAAGGATGGTCTACCAAGATACCATTTATTTTTTTGGTGTAGTTTGTATAAGGTTGCAATATTTACCAATCAAATTAGGGCGCACCTTCAAATTTTATCATAATATGTAATTTTAGTGTAAAAAATTCTTTGGATCGCCTAAAAATCTATTTTCATATCTAATAATTAAAGTTTAAACTCCAAAAATAATTCAAATCAAGTAGATCTATAGATATATAAAAATATTGAAAATGGATGGTCCATATAATGCGTCGCAAGATGCACTATTTTTTGGTCTCGAAATCTTTTTTTTATTTTTTATTTTTTATTTTTTCATATTCATACATCTCGATATCGAGATGATCAATTATAGGGTTTTTCAATATTAATCCAGCCTTTTTCAATAGATTTTTGAGGTGCACCTTAAATATGTTACAACCTAATATAAATTTTTTCCTCTCGCTTTTGTATATGGAGGTCATAATCATTATTATAAAAGTTTTTATAACGTTACAAATCTTAAAATGTAGAATTAAAGATGTACCTCAAAAATCTATCGAAAAAGGCTGTTTTAATGTTGAAAAACCATCTAATTAATCATCTCGACATCGAGATGTATAAATATGGAAAACTAAATGATTTTGAGTCCCAGAAATATTGTATCTTGTAACACATTATCTAGATGGCTCATTTTCATATGTTTATAGATCTACTTGATTTTAATCATTTTTTAGTTAAAAATTTTATAAATAGATATGAAAATAGATTTTCAGATATTCCCAAGAATTCTTTATACCAAAATTACATGTTACAATAAAATTTGGATGTACAGCTTAATTGGATTGTTTAAGGTTGCAACCTTATAGAAACCATACCCATTTCAAAATGGGTGGCTGTAAGAATGTCTTTGAATAGACACAAGGAATCATTCGAGTCAAACAAGTGAACGTTTGATTCCAGTAAAAAGAGAACGAGGAATCTTCCTTTTTCTTTCGGTCTATAAAATTCTCTCGTGGTATCGAGGAATGAAACTTGTGTTTATCCAATGCCCTAGGATGCGCATGGGATTCTCGTTGTGATTTACTTTAAACAATCAAAGTAAGGCGTATTTTTAAGTTCTGTCGGAAGATGCAATTTCGGTATCGAAAATCTTATAATGACTCAAAAATCTATTTCCTAAAAAGCACAATTTCAATGTTGAAAGCCTTATATCGATTTGAAAATCTATTTCTATGACTGATTATAAAATTTAAAGATATGCAATTCAAATCTATTTATAAATATTTGAAAATACTAAAAAAGAAACGGTCAAGATAATATATCTTACAAGAATACCAATTTAAAACTTGAAATTGTTATTATATTTTCGTTTAGAAATCGAGATGATAATTGGAAGATTTTCCGATACCCTCACTTGTAACCTATATTTTCAAGCTATTTTCAAGCTTACTGTCCACTTTTCATATAGTATATAGGCAAACTAATTGTTGACAACAGCTCTCTCTGTACAAGTGAGGCTTCGTCTCTCTATAAATTTGAAACACCTTTAGCACTCCTTTTCTTTCTCAACGGTCAACTTGGAAAGCTAGAACCCACTTTTGATCAGGAATCAGTGTCTACCAAGAGAGAGTATGTCTTTCGTGGGTACCCGTGATTGAAAAATCGGCAGAGTATCGATTAGTACTGATTGGTAGGCCGACTAGTGCACTGAAAAAAATTTCATAATACATGACCGTCACAATCTAGACAACTCGAGATCGCCCGATCTTGATTTTGAACACTAGTTTCTACTTAGCCGAGTTACTCGGGCTCTCAGCCTGGCTGACCCCGAATTGGGTGTCTGACTCAAAGATATTGAAATTTTAAAAGATAATAAAAATCCCTAAAAAATAAGCAATTTATTTAGGATATTGTTTCTTTATATTTTTTTATCATTTTGGCAAATATTGTTTTGGCTATAAATACTTATTTTTTACATTTTTATCATCTTTTTTTTATTCTTTCAAAAATGCCAAGTTGATTTTTTAAAATCTATATTTGTACTACTTTTTTTGTTGCTACAGTACAAAACTAATCAGCCAAGTTATGCGGACTCGGTCCAAGTAATCAGATCGGAGCAGGACCGATTACTCGGCCTGAGTCGCACTTTCTAACACTGCGTAGTTCACAGAGAGGTCATCTATTATCATTTTTCAATGACACAGTGCAGATTAATCATGTTTCCTTTAGTAATTTACTCTCATATTTGAATGGGAGCCTATGCAGCATGATGTTCGTAATTTTTTATGTACATTGACACATCAAAGACAAGCCCCTGTATTCGAGGCAACCCTGGCAATAACGATATTTTTAATTTTTTTTTTAAGCACACGGACATCTTGTGTTTAGAAGATTAATTTTGAAATTAACATTTCTGACATTTACATGTTTATCCATATATCCGAATAGGAACATTTGGATTTAGAAAGATGGGACCATTTGCCGGATCATACAAACCTACCCCTCTTTTTTCATTTCCCCAAAAAAGAAAGGAAACACATTCCAAGGTTTTCAGTCCAGAATCAGACCGAATTACACTTCTTATTTTCTTCCCATTTGTTTCCCAATTAAATCATCTTCCAAAACTGAAATATGCCCAACTTATGTATAAAATAGGTTTCCAGTCCAGAATCAGACCGAATTACACTTCTTATTTTCTTCCCATTTGTTTCCCAATTAAATCATCTTCCAAAACTGAAATATGCCCAACTTATGTATAAAATTCAAGACTTTTGCTGCAACCCAGACCATAGACGTCTCAAAATGATGAAAAAAGTTGAACCCTAAATCTCAGCAATGAAGCACCTTCTCTTTTGAAAGAGACACCGGAGATTGAAATTTTGGCCTGGTTTCTAACTATATATTGGCTTTCTTTCCTTATCTAAGCACTAATACCTGTACAAAGAAAAGATAATAATAAAAGGAAATAACTAAAAAAAATTTGAAGTCAACTGTAAAAACAATAAGATTCATTTCTAATATAAAATTCATTTTTAATCTTATATTTTAAAGCCAACCAAATTGTTAAAAAAAAAAATTTCATAATTAAATGATCAATAGGTGTCATAAGAATGAACTCCTTATTCTCACTCAGAAGTCAAAAATGAAAAATTAAAGGAATCTTATGAATAAAAAATTAAATGATGTTTTATAATTTGAGAAAAAAACATAAATCTTATTTTAGCTTAATCCCATACATGCACAGCAACGTTATTATAAGGATCCTACATTACAAGGTGGAAGAAAGAAAATGAAGGAAAAATTATTTGCTAAGGCCCTAGCATACAAACTGAGTTTAATACTTGTATGAGAGGAAGCATCCAAAGACTGTCATTGAAATAAATAAAATCGACTGCGTATATGGCATGATCACATGGACATGTACATCTTTAAGGAATTTAGTCCAGATGAAGAGGCACAACAAATGCAAAACGATTTATCCATTGTCCTTTTAGCTTAAATACTTTCCCTCAGAGCTAACAGCTTACACATTATCTACAACACAGTGCAAGTAGGGTACTCATCCATCTACTAAGCTTAAGTTTGGTTGGGTCTTCCTTAGAAAGGGGGCTGATCTTCGGAGTCCCCTCTAATTAATTCAACATTGGTGGGCTACAGGAGAAAAAGTGTACATGAGAAAAATAAGGGAAATTTATCGAAATACGCCTAACAATTAAAGTTATTTAACATTTTATCTGAGATGTAATTTGATAACTTTCAAAACCTATGTGTATGTGTGATTTGATGTCTAGTTGAAATTTGATTTAAAGAAGGATGAGCTCTTTGAAACTAGAACAAAAAATATGCACAAGATCTTAAATAGTTCAAACCTTTGTAGTTTGACAAATTTCCCAAAAAATTACTAATATGGTTTTCAAGGGAGAGGCATAAAATAAATGATGGTTGTGGTCCACAAGTTCACAGCTGAACTATTGGAACTCGCTTCAATATTTGAAATGCTAAGCCTGTAGCACTTCGTGGGATTTATAGATGTTGTACTACCCACTAAAACAAAAAAAATAACCAAAAAAAAAAGGTATCACTTATCAAAAGTAACAAACGTGATACGAAAACTTCATCACATAATGCAGCATGCCAAACCCGATGTGGACATGAACTCATGATGGAAATGATAAATTGCATAGAGCAGTCGAGAATGAATTCTAGAAACAGATAAGCAAGGAAATACACAAATCGGAATATGGTTCGTTCTCTTCTTTCAAAATTGGAAAAGTAGGCATCAAAGGAAAAATGACAGATCACCTGAGGCCTTCTGCTGAATCAAACAATTTCTCTAAAATAACCCAATCACAAGAAGTCAAATACGTTCGGTCAATTACAACCAAACTGCCATCTTCTTTTTTTCCCTCTTTGATGAAACCATCTAAATTTCACCAAGAAAATAAAACCTCAACAATTTTTTCCAGGGTTGAATCAATGATAAACCATACAATCCCCTGAAAGGAATAAATTAGGAGCTCAAACAGCGAGAGGCACATTGAAAAGTACCAATCTCCTTGAGCAGGACACATGCATCGGCATGAATATCATTGCCATCAGGCCACATATTCATGCTCCAAAACTGGTTGTGTTCGGGTCCCAGGGGCAGCTGGTGCCTTAGTATTTCCCACAGTGGCCATGTGCAAGGCTTCACCTTGATCAGCATACCTTTCCATCGCTGCAAACTTTGATTTCTTTTGATATCTTAACAACCCAATAACAAGAAAACAGAAGAGACTAATTATCACAAGCCCACCAATAACTGAAGCAACAGTGATTTTCCAAACGTTTGAAGTGCCCTTCTTATGAGTACTAGCCCTTGGAGGCTCAATTGGAGTTGGGGGAGCCTTTGCAGGAGTAGGAGATGGAGCTTGAGCATTAGACTCAACAACAACAGAAAAGTGCCCTTGCTGGGAAGTTGAGCACATATTACGTGGTAACAAATCAGTGAGCTTTACAGAACCATTTAAATCAAACCAAACACACTTGGGAACCATTCCGTTAGGTACTTTTAATCCCCCAAATTCTATAGAAATGGGTTCTTTACTGGCATTTAGTTGGAGAACTGGCAGATTGATGGCAGTGAGATTCGATGCATCATAAGCAAGAAGACCCAAAACAGGAGAAATGAGAGTATGGCCAGGCACACTGTAATAAATAGCAGACCAATTGCCCAGATTTTGGTAAATTAAAGCAAATCTTTGCACATAAGGCAAAACTCTAACTCCAGCTGGGATCTGAAACTCGTTATAATTGATACCTTTTCTCCAAAAGCTCCCATGCCTAAGCCTAACTGCTTCCAATTTCACACCCGATATATTTTGGGGAACAGATGCCGTATAGACTACACCAGTACGAGGTCTAATGAAAGCTTTGTATGCATAATCCTGAAGAAGAGAATCCAATGATTGACTAGTTTCATTATAGGCCCCAGGCTCTTGGGCATCAGATTCAGAAAACAAAAGAACAAGAGCGACCAAGATAAAAATATTTAGATTGTTCAAACTCGAGATAAACTCCATTAAAGAGCTCTACTATCAATTTAAGCCAATCAGAAGGCAGATGTTGAGAATAGTCTCAGATTGAAATCTGCGTATGGGGCATAACATGACAAGGACCTGAAATAAAAGCCACAGCACATGAACCTCATTTGGAATTTAGCTCCTAAAGTAAAAATACCATATATTTTTCTCTGATGGAGATGAAGTTAACTGCCCCAAGTTGCAGTAGTTCCCTGCTTCTCCTTTGAAATCTAAATGCTTACTGTACTGTTAGCATGATCATTTGTCCATCCAATTGCTTAGGAAAGCTTTTGACTGTTACTATCTTCTCAAAGTTTGCTCCTTACGCATCCTTTCATGTTAAAACCAACAAACATAGAGAAAATCCTGACCGAATTAGTCACTGACAGTACCACACACGATTCACATTTCCATGTCCAATATCAGAGCGGTAAGCCTTCAGTTCTAGCCAAGATGGATGCTTTGCTTCTTTCTTTTTTACTGATAATGCTTATTATTTACAGGGAGAATCCTCCAAAGCTATTGTTCTTCCCCACCATCAACCAGGTGCATGGACATTCTCCCATGAAAGTCTCATGCCAAGTCGCCACTGCAAACAGAGACCCGCAATATCAGCCAGTCACTTAGATATCCCATCTCCTTTAGAAAGGTTATAAAAAAGTGACCGCTCTTATGTTCAACCGTGTAACAGAGTTTATATAATCAAAAGAAAAGGGAAAACAAAGAGAAAGCCAAGAAAAACTTTTTCAAATTGTAAGTAGTTCTGGAAACTTTCTTGATTGTTCAGATTAGACAATGAAATGGTATTTAATGTAAGCTGATTTCCAACATCAAAAACACATTGTCGAACTTTTTGGGAAAACAGGAAACTGACATTGATATCACATATGGTACATGCATCTCTAATTAAAAAAACAATCGATTTTATTTAAGTACATACCAATGTTTTTGAACTTGGCATGAGCATTGGACTCAGCGCTGGCGCAAGCCGAGTAACTCGGAAGAGTCTGAGGGGACTCGGCTTAGCAGTGTACAGCACAAAAAGTGTTCAAAAAAATGTAAAAAAATTGCTTAAACTAGGAAAAAGTAAAATAAGTAATAGAACTAATTAGAAGTCCATGAAAAGTCCAAAAGAGTACATAGAAGATGGATTATTGTAATTTTTTACTTATACTTTAAATATTCAGAAAAATGAAACAAAAATGACAAAAATAAAAGTCGGCGCATGTTGAGAGAAAACTTCCCAAATCATTTGAAAACCATATAAATGATCTAAAAAGGTTATTAAGATTTTCTAACAAAAATTACGCATTTTTAATCATTTTAAATGGGGGACAAGTTGGCCCTGGGACTAGCCTCAGCCATAGGTCCAGGGCGAGTCCGAGTGGACTCCGCGAGGCCTGAAACACTGGTGTATACTTTCCAGATAAGAAATATGTGATTCGCCAGTAATTGGAGAAATTCTTTCAAGAAATCACTAAACTCATAGCTGGAATGCCAAAATTATGTCTTCCCAGCCATCCTTTCAAAAAAATAAAAATAAAATGTAGAAAACTGAGAGATAATAAAATTCTTAAAAAAATAAAATAAAAAAGAAGTTACGCTAGATCTAAGGCCATAGAAATCCAAAATTATTGGCTCCAAATACAACTGTCAAACATTTCAGAGATCCTGAAAAGGAAGAGAATAAAAAGAACGGGCTACATTGGCCTATAACCACATAATCTCTCAATACTGAACCCGAAGTGTCTAATTTCGCGGCACTTTGCAGATAGTGAGAGAAACGTACACTATTAACAGTAACTCATAAAAAAAAATGGAAGCAAAAACCCTAGATGTTGAACGATGCATTAGCTCCTGCAGCAAAAGGAGAAGCATTTCCACATTTCCAAAACAAATCATCATAATAGCAAGCAAAAAAATAGCAGAGAACCCTATAATTCACATATAAATCTACAAAATGTGGAAATGTAGTTAGCTACTATTCTTCAGCAAAAGAATCAAAACACCAAAAAAAAAATCTAAAAAAATATTTTCATGAAAAATAAAAGACCTTGCCACAACACATTCTTTTAAAGACTGAAGAAGTTTCCAGAATCTTCCCAGTTTTAAGACAATTTTTTTTTAAAAATTATAGAACCTACATTTTCCAGCCCCAAAAAACCCTAGAATTACTGAATCAGAATACGCTTCAGAAAAACCCTGAAAATCATATAAAATCCCCAGTAATTCAATAAAATTCAATCATTCGAACAAACCCCATTCCCAGAAAGCAAGCGAACACCCAAAAACCCATAAAGAAAAATAAATAAATAAATAAATGTACCTGGTTATGAGGAGAATCTTGCGAGGCCTCAAGTCTTCATGCAAATTTACAGAATGAGATCCAAAGAAGAGTTATGAAGGTATTTATAATTACAGGTAATGTGGTTATTGAAATGTTGAGAGATCTCTCTGCTTCTTCTTTCTCTGGTAATAAAAAGGGGAGGAAGGCCATGGGTGCTTTTTTATTTTTATTTTCATGGAAGGCTTTTATTTCCATGAGTGGAAGCTCTATGCCAGTTCATTCTCTTGCACCTCCTGTCAGACCAAAAATAGATAAGAAATTTTCATTTTTTTTTTGTCCTGGTTTTCTTTTTGGACTCATTTATTTACTCATTCCATGGATTATTCATGGGGCAAGTTTGCCACTAATATATTTAGTAATCCACCCATTATTTGTTTTAAAACCCATGAGCAAGTGTTTTAAAACCCTAATAGGCTGGGTGGATCCCCTCTCCACTAGACCGATCTGGACGGGTATATTGGCGATCCATATTGGCCAAATTGGAAAAAAAAAATTGGTAGAAAATAGTAGTATGATATTAATATTTGAGAATTATAGGGCAACTTGGATCTCTTATTGTGTGGTTCTTTATCTAGATCTGGATCAACAATTCTTAATCCAAATTGTGGGGTTTGAATCTGATATTTACTAAATTGATTCTAAGTTACATTCGACAATATAGAAAATTTTAAAAAAATATATAGCATGGCTTTGGATGCTCCCATATGGACCAAAAAAGGGCCTAGGGTGATTGTGCCTTATGTACCTATTAGCTATGGGTTTCTTTTATTAGCTATCGTCAAAATTGAGCTTGATAATGCTATTGGGCTACTCACCTTTTAAATATCTGCAACAAATTTTGATTTTGCCACCCACAACATGCTAGGAGATTACATACCGATTTGATAAACCTCAATAAATGAGTATTTTTAGCACTCTAAATTTGAGGATGTATTCTCTTCAACCTAGCAACCAACTTTCAAACAAAAAAAAAAAAGAAAGAAGGGGAAGAAAAGAAAATCAAATGCATACTCCATGGGCCTAAAAAAGACAATGTCCAAAAATCGAAGATAGGCCGCCCTTTTTTTGGACAACCAAATCAAAGTGTTAAAGAACTCAACATGTAGCTTCTTATATGATCATTTGGTGATTTCTTTAGTGGATCCCAATATTTCAAGACCAAAAAAATCATACTACCTATTTAACTCACGGGATCAAGTGACATTATGCTCCCACTAGAGCACAATAGATGTGCCCATGTGATATTGGGTGCATTGATGGATGGATTATTAAAAAATTGGGCAACCATTGAGAATTGGGCTTTGGCTTGATTGGTTAGCAGCTTAACTTTAGCTGTTACATCTTAAATTCGATTCTTATAACTGCACAACGGACCCGACTAGACCTGAGACTCGATGGGTATACCCGACCTCGGGTCTGGGTATGGGCCCAAATTTTGGACCCGAATATCATTTGAGTCCAGTCCCGATGCAGCTGGACCCGTAGTCATAAGGTATATGATAGCAATTATGTGTATTTCGATGCATACTAGGTATTCACATTGTCATAATATTGACCACATTTACAATATAACTCTGAGTGGTACGGTAAACTTTGTTTTCTTATGTGATCTTTTTGGTTTTTTTTTTTTAATTACGAGTTTTCTTTCAGTTTAGGTCTGTTTTTCCGTGATCCATGAATATAAATGATATTGTGTAATATAGTTTCTTTGTTTTTATGTACTTATTGAGACTCTTACTGAGGGGTTAGAGAGAGAATTGTGTTTGAGAACATTAATGGATTCCTTTACAAATGAGAACATATTTCTTTGTTTTTGTGCTTTATACTTTGATTTTTTCTTTGTTTCATTGTTTGATGAATGTTCGAGAGAGAGAGAGAATCGGTTTGTTTGATAAATGTTTGAGAGAGTGAATTGGGTAACCTCAACCTGTTTCACAAGCCTCTCTGATCTAGAAAAAAATCCCTTTATATCTCAACCTATTGTTCATGCCTCTCCGATCTAGGAAATGGGTTGTCAAATATGAGGAGTCGTTTGAGGAAGTATACGCATCTTATAACAATGGGTCCGGGTACATCATTTCAAGTGACATTTCAAGATTTATTTTATTTCAACATGCTAATCACTGTCGTGAGCTGATCAAGATTGAGGATGTGAGAGTCACATCTCCATGAACCTATAACCTATCCATGGAAACACCCAACCATAACAATTAAACAGATTAAAAAAATCAATCGATATTTAAATAATTTATGAAAAGAAGAAGAAAGGGGAGTCACCTCCAATATGAAGAAGAATACCATGATGGCTTAGAGGCTATAAGCGAATATGTGAGCTATAGGTGAGACTTGAGAGGGAGATGAGTTTATTGAGACGCGATTTAAAGAGATAAACATATTTGCTGGTTGTTTAGGAAAGAATAAAGGGAGATAAGGTTTCCTAGGGAGTCATTTAGGAAGATTTATAGATTGCAACATGTTTAAATGATAGAGGAAATTCGTTGGAAAGAGAGAAAAAAAAAACATGTTTCCTAAATAAGCTCATTCTATTTATCTCTCTCTTTCTAGATGATGACAAAAAGAGGTTGTTGGAGAGAGAGAAAGAGCATGTTTCCTAATAACCTCATTCTATTTATCTCTCTCTTTGTATTTATCTTTTTTTCTATATCATTTTGTCATGATCTCTATGAACCAATTTTAGGAATCGTATCTTCATGCATCAATTTTTTCTAGATAATGATATATAAAGTTTGTTGGAGAGAAAAAAAAAAAATAGCATGTTTTCTAAATAAGCTCATTCTATTTAAGAACCTTATTTCCACGTATCAATTTTAGGAACCTTAAATTGGTATTGAAAAGAGGGAGAGAGACAATGGATTTTAGGAACTTTAGAGTGTGGGAAGAGGGAGATAGAGAGATTGGAGAGAGAGGGATAAGGCAATTATAGAAAAAAAAAAAAGGACATGTGGCGCAACAATAACGAGAGTATTCCTTTCACTTAATATATAACTAGTATTATGGTGATCTAATGTAGTTATAATTGAATAAATTTTCACTTTGAAATAACATTTTTGAAAATGCATCATTTGATTATTAAGTTATTTTTAATTGAATATTCATGTTAACTATTTTTTACCAATATTATTAATTGATATAAAATATAAAAATATAAAAATTTTATTATTTATTCCTAAATTTGTATATTTATGAGTGTACGATCAAAATAGAATAAGTAATATTTTAATTCAAATAAAAAGGCCCGTAACCCGGTGTTGATCCTACCTACACAGGGTCTCGGGAGGGGTGGGCTGGAAATGGTCCTAACCTTTGGCTTTTTATGCAAGTGACCTTTTGCGCTACCTACCCGTGCCTTTTTACCTTCACACCAAGTGACGACCCCTTAATTGAAAAAAAAAAAAAAGACTCTCATAATCATAGAGTATATGATGTTAAAAAAAAAAAGATAAAAAAAAATCTCATAGTAATAGGGTGGCAATGGATCCAACCAAACCCGAGACTTGATAGATAGACCCAAGACTTGATGGGTTCGGATACAGGTCCAAATTTTTTACCTGAATACTATTCGGGTCGAGATCCGAATCGAAATTCAAGTCTCGCCATACCCGACCCATGGCCACCCCTACTCTTGCCATCTTTTATCTTGGATGTAACTCAATGTTTTCTTTTGGGTCAAGTACTAAAGGCATGGGTGGCCATATAGCCCTCCTTATTAATAATAATATATCAGCCCTAAAATATTAGTAATTTATTTGTCTTGTACCGTAAGAGTTTGGAACTTAGTAATTAGGACGTCCACTATTCACACTCGATGCTAAATTATCTTCACTTTTTCTTTTAATATTTAATGTTTTCTAACATATGTGAACACCTGCCCTTTTTATTTATTTATTGTCAAGGAGAAAATGAAATTGGAGTATAATACAAAGACCATTTGTACTTTGTGTCTCAGTCCACTAATCCAACATTCGTGTATTGGACGGTGGAAATTAAATTAGAGCGTGCTAGACGGTGCAGATTGACTACTGAAATGTCATGGTTTGACCGGTGCTTTTAATGGGGCAGCACCATATGGGGTCGTCCATATTAATAGAGAAGCACCTGGTTATGGCCATAGTAAGTATTTTATTTTATTTTATTTTATTTTAATTTTAATTTTTTTTTTTTGTGATTTAAAAATCGTCAGTCTAACTCAGAATCGGGCAAAGCATATGAGCATTAGTAAATGAGTGAGAAGCTATAATCGTCCCAATTTTCTAATTTTTTTCATTTTGGTTAAATGTAGCTTGATCCGACTTAATTGCTTGAGTCTGCATGTCAAAATCGAACCTTGACAATCTGTAGCTCAATTGTGAGTTTTGAAATGATGCTTCTGCTTCCTTTTAAAATCATGAAAATAATAACTTCTTAAATAAAATTTTTGATAAAGATTTGAGAGATTTTAACAAAAGGTAATGAAGGAGCTTTTCTCCATAAATTTTCTTAGGAAAAAATTATATAAGATTGAGGCCCTAGACAATCAAATTAAAGCGCATCTCAAAAATTCAGTAGAAGAAGTTGTTTCGATGCTAAAAACCCTCAAATCCAACCATTTCAACCTTGAGATACATGGAAATAAAAAAAATAGACTTCTAGCTAAAAAATACTACATCTTGTAATGTATTATCTAGACCGTTAATTTTCAAGATTCTCAAATGTTAATAGATCTGCTTAATATATAATATTTTTTAAACATGAAATTTCATAGTCAAAGATGAAAATAAAATTTCAAACCATCATAATTTTCAGTGCTGAAACTACATCTTTCGACTTTACTTGAAGGCGCACCTTAATTTGATTGTTTAGGGTCTCAAACTTATACAAACCACATGTTTTCTTAAAATCCAGAGAAGATTTATGATAAAACGGTACATATTTAAAGATAAATTCTTTTTGGCATGTCATAAAACTTTCACCCAATTCATTTATGTGGGGAGTGTTAGAATAATGAGTTTTCAGGGGCTTGAATTTTAATTGAATATTATAAGGAGATTCCTTTTGTCGATTTCATGGGTACAACATAAAACTTGATTAAAATATCCTTCATTATTTTTACTTTAGGGGGCCGGTACAATGAGATCATTACCTCTTATACACGGAGATCACAAGCACCTAAAGTCGTTAGATGTAAAATCAAACGGTTGGAGGTCTTATTTATCCTTATAAAGTTTATCGAAAATATTTTCGGACTTGAATCTCTACCAACTCCCAATTACCTAATTTTATATGAGCTAACAGTTAATAGTAATTACGACCTTTTTCTACAAAAAAATTAAACAATCTTACTATATACTTATCCTTTATCAATTGAAATTCTTCTACATGAAAATTTTATGTTGATACCAAAAAATTAAAATTTGTTTTACGTAAATGTTAATATTTAGTAAAACTTCATGATTAGTCACTTGATCATATAGAAACTAAAAAAGGAAGGGCTAAATGAGGTGTCTCTAATTAGACTTTGATTTAATGGGGTGCCTCAAAGCATGTTGTTTATGGTATTATTGGGATGAGAGGAGGATCACAACTCAAATGACCCCAGCACAATCAGACTTTGGTTTAATGGGGTGCCTCAAAGCATGTTGTTTATGGTATTATTAGGGTGAGAGGATGACAACAACTCAAGGACCCCAGCACAACTCCAAATTTTGAATCCAAGTAGACCTACTAAAAAAATCCCAAACCTCTTTTTTAAGTAATCTTTAACCAACCCAAAGAAGATCCAATATTTCAAACTTTACATATAAAATGCCTAAATTGCATATCCCAGGGTATCCAAAGCCACCAATTTAACAATTTTCAAAGTCCTTCCAAAGAGCCATTTATTTTGAAAATCACCATTTCATATTTCTCAAAATGTCCCCACATGTTTCAAATGGGTATGGTTTCCATAAGGTTGCAACTTTAAACAATCTAATTAAGGCGAACCTACAAATTTTATCATAACATGTAATTTTGGTGTAAAAACATTTTAGGATTATCTGAAAATATTTTTTATATCTAATTATAAAATTTTAAGCTCCAATAATATTTAAAATCAAATAGAGATACAAACATATGAATATCTTGAAATTGAATGGTCCAGATAATCTATTGCAAAATGTATTATTTATGTGACTCAAATTTTGTTTTTTCATATTTATATACCTTGATATTGAGATGATCAATTAGAGGGATTTTCAACATTAAAACAACCTTTTCCGATGGATTTTTGAGATGCATCGTTAAATTCTACATTTTAAAGTTCCAACCTTCTTTAAACTTTTCCCATTTCAACTAGGGAGAAAATACTGTATTTCTCCATGAGAAACCATATTCTCGAGTGAAAATACATTTTAGCCAGAAAATATGCAAAATTGATCATCTTGACCTCGATGATTATGGATTGATGTAAAGGTTTCAAAAATGTCTTATAACATATCAAATCTTGCTCGAAATATAATTTTGATATCAAAAAATATGCAAAACTATCATCCTGACCTCAACAACCATCAAGATGAAAAAATGTATTTCAAGCTTTAAAATTGGTCTATCTCGTAATATATTTTTTGAGCGGCCATTTTAAGGCTTCTCAAACCCACCAGATCTGCATCACTTTTGAAGCTTCAAACATACACCACCAGGGTTTATTGAGCTATAACTACATTTTCAAACAAAGATATGAAGGGCTGCTTTACCAATTATGGGGGGCCTACCAAGTCCCAACCCATAGAAAAAATAATGCAACACTAGGTTGTCGTGGATTCCATCTAATGGGTCACCCTGTATTCTTTTTTTAATATTTCAATGGGATCCAATACAACCCACTGATTTATGCCTTTTCCTATACATTGGTTTTGTAGATTGTGGAACACATTCTCAAACATAGGCCATGTTTAATCAATATTTTGATCCACTAGACAATATCCAAACCATTGCCTATTCAAAGCAACGAACATCGCGCTTGATATCATCTACTCTATAACTCTGATATTATTCCAAACAATAAATGCACTTGGTACCAACCATTTGGCCATTTTCCTAACCAATAAATGCACTTGGTACCAAACATTTGGCCTCGATGGAGGGGGTAGGGCTAGGAACGGGCTAGCCGGGGCTAAGCCTAGTCCGGTCTTGATCGGGCCGACGGGGTCTTGAACCAATGCGAGCGAGGTTGGGGCCTAATAGATTCATAGAAAAAAAATAAGGGAAAATATAGAGTCAAGTTGGTCGGCCTGCAGTGGCCTTGGCCAGGCCCAATAGTTGAGTCCAGTGTTTGCAATATCGTCTGATTCAACTCGAAACCGGTCGATTAGATCAGAACGAGGCACCGGCCAGTTCCAGTTTTGGTTGGTTTTGGTGATCCGGCCTGATATTTTTAAAAAATATATAAAATTCCAAAGGTAAGGGATTCGTTTGTAATGCATTTTTAAATTTATCATTTTGACAAAGATTGGTAAGTGTTTTGGTCATGAATACTTATTTTTGTATTTGTTCATCTTTTAAAAAAAACTCAAAACTACCCTTGTGTACAAGTCAATTTTTTAAAATCCATTTTTTACTGCCTTTTTAATATCATTTGGATGTGCTTTGTTTAATCATGTTTTAAATATATTTTTTAATTTTTTGTATTTTTAATTTTAATAATTTTTTAACCGATTGGGACTTGCCCAGTACAGGAACCGGCTGATTCACCGATTACTTGGTAGTAGCCCTTGGCCAGTATTTGAGGACGGTTCAATTTTTTAACACTGTTTGAGTCATATTTTGCAGCCGAGGCCTTAAGCTTTTTAGGGTTGGGTTGCATGACTCATTCTCACCCTTACCCCTAGGAAACATGTAAGGCAAAAGTCTTACATAAAAAGGTATAGTCACACCTCAAAATCTTGCCGAAAAATGCAGTTCTAGAGCCAAAAACTCTTTGTGATGCCTACAAATCTATTTCACCTGGAGTTATGGATTTTAAAACTCTAAAAATGATGTAGATCTGATCTATCCGTAAACAATTTAAAATGGATGGTCCAGATAATTCGTTACAAGACATTACTTTTAAGGGCTTCAAACTCTTTTTTTGACCAAATCCATAATTTCAGAGGTCGATATGTTCAGTTTAGGGATTTTTGGAAATCATAATTGCATTTAGTGGGTTTTTAATGTGCAACTTTACTTTTTTAGGTGATATATAAACTTTTTCTAAAAAGGAAAGTCAATTGTGGGCGCACGGCTTTATAAAGCCTCACCTAAAATCTCACTCCAAATATCATGTAGGCCACACCTCAAATCTTTCTAGAAATGGAGAGCCAGACCTCAAATCTTTCTGAAAATGGAAATTTGGGTGTAAGAAAATCTCTACCTCCACGCCTTCACTAGTTTTATCGAGGCCGAAACTTTTGGAGGTTTTTGAAATGCAAGACACATACCCCAACAAAAAAAGACACTTTCAAGAAATGCAAAAACAAATGAATAATTTCCAATAACCATAGGATGCACCAAATTCCATTAGAAATCTCTAAGTAAATGTTGTTTCTAGACTAACTTTGTAAAGCATTCACAAATCTGCCAAATTTATATTTTTTTTGAGGTTTTAAATTCTTTAGTCAGATAAGGAAATAGATTTGTAGGTCCTTACTAAGGTTTTCGAGGCTGAAACTATAGTTTTAGAGTTTTTTGAAGTGCTAGAACCACAACACAACAAAAACATATACACTTTCAAGGAATGCAAAAATAAATGCATAATTGTCCAACAAATTTGTATAGGATTATATGTAATTGTACTCAGCAAATTTTGAATACTTATATACTTTTATTTTGTATATTGAGCATTTTTGTAGAAAGGATATAGATGTGTGACATTATCTACATGGAGCACATTTAATATTCTATGTGGGTGATGTCACACCTCATGTGTTTGATATCTCATAAAAAATATCCTTACTAAAAAAATATTATATTACAAAATAAAGGTATATAAATGTCTAAAATTTGTTGAATACAACTATAAAATGCTATAAAGTGTACTCACTCTAACACAACCCATATTTATATGTAAGAAAATATTTATATAAGGGTGTGACGCTAACAATCAAAGTAAAGTGTACCTCAAAAATTCACTGAAAGAGGTTGCTTCGATGATCAAAAACCCTCAATTAGATGATGTCGACCTCAAGATGTATAAATATGAAGAAAAACAAATTTCAAGTTTGGACACATTGTATCTTTTAATGTATTATCTCTACTATCAATTTTTTAGATTTCAAGTATTCATAGATCTGCTTGATTTATACTATTTTTTTAATCTTTACATTATAATTAGAGATGAAAATAAATTTCTAAGCCATCACAAAAAAAAATTATACTTAAATAACATGTTACGATACTATTTGAAGGTGCACCTTACTTTGATTGATTAGGGCCTTAGCCTTATACAAACTACACTATATCCGCTCAATCTACACTATATTATAAACTTTGGATTTTTATAATTTGATATGAAAATAAATTTTTAGGCCAGCATAAATATTTCTTATACTTAAACAACAAATTTTGGCACTATTTGAGGGTGCACCTTATCTCCTTCCAGTAATTTCACCAAACATTTATTCCAATGTTTTATTGGTGAATCTGCCCAATACTTGTATTTTTTTGGGCAGTGCTGCAAAATTTTCTCAGAATTAAAGAAAAATGACAAATAGCAACCTGGAAAGGTGGTGAAGAATAGATGAGGTTGGGCTTAAGTATGGGCATTGCAGATGTTGATATTTGGATGAGAGAATGTGGCAATTTAGTTATTTTCTTCTTTGTACTTAAAGAAAAAGAGTGTGAGAGCATGTGAACCTCCTTTGTTTTACTTTGGAGTTGGACAGCTTGGTTTTTTTTGGGAGTATTCACAATGGAATTATTATATCCAAGCCCCACCATCATTCGGACTGTACAATTGTCTTGTTATGATCTCTTAACAGGGCACACAATTGAAAAATTACGTTCATGAATTTTATCTCATATAATTCTTTTTAAAAAAAAAAAAAAAGCTCATATAACGGTGGAGTACGGTTTATCATACACTTGGGAACCATCACCATCCGTTTCCAAATGATGGATGATGGAAGTTAATCATGGTTGATAACTTTTTATGAGAAATATGGTTAATCTCTACCATCTGAAGATGAAAATGGACAGTGGATATTCCTGAGGTGCAGCATAAACGATACTCTTTTGCATGATATTTTCTTTTTGTACTTGCTTGTAGGACAGGCAATGGGTTGCTCGATCTGGCATTGGCAAGAAAAGCTCTGGGCATGGACCACAAGAGTTGGCTCGAGGTCCCAGCTTGGCCCTAGATAAGGCTGGGCTAGGTGTCACGGCTGGTACTGAGCCACCAAGATAGGGCCCTGAGCCAGGCACGGGCCAGGGCTGGGCCACCTTGACATGACCCAAGTCAGGTTTGGGACAAGGAGCCTTCCGCTCAGTCATGGCTGCGCCTCTAGCCAGTGGGCCAAGGTTGGCCCTGCTTACGACCGACCCATTGCTAGCCTTACAATATTTACATGATATTTTGGGGGAAATAGACCAATTTTCCTGGCAAACAAGATGCTCAGCAATCAAGTACCATGAGGAAATAGGAAAAACTATGAAAAAGCCCGTTTCAATTAGTTGCAATAGTTTTTTTTTTTTTTCAGGAAAAAATACTGCCTACTTTTTACTAGAAATAGGGTACTCAAACCTAATATCCATTATCTTTATTTATCCATGGACTGAGGGTAACGAGTTGACTCCCCACGTTTCTTAACTATTCATTTTTTTAGCAGTGGAATAATTACTCAACTCCACCACCCATCGAAATATAGACTATGAATTTTAAATATTGTAGATAAATATTGTACTTTGGCAAACAATTTATTTTCTTTTTTCTTTTTTTTTTCCAGTTGAAACCTACCAAATATTTGCAAGATTTGCAAAGGGAAATTACTTGTCTTTGAGTGTCGCAAGATTTCTCCCTTAGTTTTATCTTATGTATAAAGATTTTGAAGATTCACTTTATCCTTAATTGCATGCTTAAGTTCACAAGAAAATTATAAGTTATAGATTTAGAGAAAACCTTACTTTTACAGTATAAAGAGGTAACCTTATACAAACCTCACCCAGATATAATAAAAGATAACACAAAAATTATTTCCGCATAAACTTAAATATCAAAAACTACAAGAAAATGCATTTTTAGTTTCTTCATTGCTTTTCAATAATTATTTTCTCTAACTTTTACAACTTTCCTTATTATATTACATGAAAAAGTGTATACGATGATCGAAATTGTCCAACTGAAATAGATGGCATAGAACACCAGAAATTTACTTCTGCAAAATGGCCACTATATATAAAACTACGTATGTTATATTGTCCACAATATTTCTCTAAGATCTTGACTTGTTATGAAAAACCAAAATATCCCCAAATAAATTTCCAACAAATCTTTGAAAAGAATATGGAATATTGAGCACCAGACTAAAAATTTTGCTTAAAAACCTAGAATTGCTCGATTCTCTGGGTTTTCTATTTTTTTTTTTAATTTCTTTGTTAACTGTAGCCCAAACCTACTCGTGAATCACCTGAGTCGGACCAAAGAAATTGGAATTTTCATAGTCAATGCCTAATTCCGATATTTGAAAAACTGCTTGCATTTTTCTTATAGAACACACGTATAGAAACCCTTCACATGTATATATACACGTGGGTGCATATGCATCATATCAAGGGGACGTTTACATGCACAATTGATTGCTTGATATTGTGCATATGAATGATCATTATTGTTTCATTGATGAGAGAAAGCAATCAATTGTGCATATGAATGATCATTATTGTTTCATTGATGAGAGAAAATTTGTGATGTAGTGTTGGAATATGCAAACATGTTGAAACACCATTACTATAAGGGAGCAGTCCTCAAACCACTTATTAAGGTTTGATTCAATCAGAATTTATTCAACCACTTATTTTAATCAGATTTTAGAAGGAAGAAAAAGAAGAAGATAATTTAACAAAAGGACCAAATGATCATTTGAAACCCCTCACAACATCATTTTAGGATCAAGTTATCTCAATTAGTAATTAAGGAGTTAGTTTTTCTTTTCTATTTCATTTAGGTACCTCCCCGAAAAATTAAAAATTCCAAATTGCATTTGTTTAGGATTGAGAAAGATGAACAATCAGGAGCACTTCAATAATTTGATCCCCTAAGCAGCCCCAACCGAATGATAAAATTACCTATACTTGGTCAACGTCAAAAATAAAAAATAGTGTTTAAGGCTAATAATGAAAAATAACTAGGGGTATTTTTATCATTTGACACTCTAATGCATTGAGTCTAATTGTTGCGTCTAATTGTTCCTAATAAGGAACCCCGAATAGTTACTTATTTGCAATATCAAACCAGCAGTGAATTTTTTGTATTTTGGTCGGTACCTCATGGAGGGTCAAATTATGAAATGCCGATCATTGTTCATCCTTCCCCACCTAAACAAAGGCCATTTTAGAATTTTTAAAGGGTATTTTTTTAGGAAGTACTTATGTGAAATGAAAATGAGAAAGTAATCTCTCAAATGTCAATTAGGATCATTAATGATTTTGGTAAAGGTTTCAACACCTATATAATATTTTCCTTATTATATATTATAAAAAAAGAGTTGACCTTGTTTAGCAGGTCAAACTGGTTAAAATCAGTCTCTGGCCAAATGTAGGTTGTAACTGGTTTTCAATCAAACCTAGCTTTTGCTTTGGATTAAACAATGTAGATTGTAACTTGTTTTTAATCAAATCTAGCTTTTGCTTTGGATCAAACAAGTTAAGGAACCAATTGTCGATCCGACTAACCAGCCGAACTTACCAATGCAATTCAAATTAACACCTAAATTGGTAATTTGACATGTTAATTTGAACTGGCCAATCCAGTTCAAATGTCCCCTAAAATGTTAATTATGATCATTAATAATTTTCTTAGGGGTTTCAACACCTAAAATAATATTTCTCTTATAACACATTATCTTTAAAAAAAAAAGTCAAACTTTATTTAGCAGGTCAAACTCGTCAAAATCAATTGTTCTCGTCAAAACCACTCAAATGTAGGTTTAACTGATTTTCAATCAAACCTAACTTTTGCTTTAGACCAAACAGGCCAAGGTCGCGGTCAATAGTCCAACTAGTCGGACTGGCCAATCTGTTTCAATCATGATAATCAAGTTTTGAATGTTAAAAAAAACACAAAAAAAATATGTAATATATGCCCTTATTGGGCAGGGACTGACACTGATATATGGCAGCAAGGGCGACTGCATAGGATGAAACATTTGGAAAATGAAACTTTACTTTTGTCCTTGAACGTGGAGAAAGAGGGAGGGCAGTGTCACTACTAGTGTGAGAACCTATATGGCAGAAAGAATCCGGATATGCATGGCAAGTACGGTCTGAGCAAATCAAAGCCTACAGATCAGAGCCTGCAAAATGTTGTTTCAGAGAGAGAGAGAGAGAGAGAGAGAGAGGTAATCAAGTCTCAACCAGGAAAGTAGGTAAAAGACAAGAATAAATAAGATGAGGGCCCAATGAATGTGTGGTAGGAAGTTAAAGGGATATGGGCATATATGGTTCTGAATAAAACCAGAGCCCAATTTATGTTCGTGCCCAGACATTAGAAAAAATGAATGTTTGTTCTAATGGTAGAGAACAATGGTTTAAAAAACGGATCGGTGACCGGGCACCCAAAAAATCGATTCGGATTGACGAATCGACGATCCGGATCGGGAATCGGGTGAATCGATCAGAATAAAGCTTCAAAAAAATCCGAAAAAATTATTAAATTTCATTATAAATATTGTTTTTTAGGAATTCAATAAGAAATGAAGGTACTCCATTAAGAATTTTCATATTTTTGAATGAATATGCGAATATTGATATGTTCTTTCCCTGCATAAACCACCATTCAGCATTTAATTTACATCACACAAAAGGATAAACATAGAATTATCATGGAATAAGTATATCAACATACATGCACTACAATAAAGCATAAAATTGTAACATATGATATAAAATTAAAACGATAGACGACGTTGTTGTTCTTCTTAGTCACGATGGTGCCATTGACTGAATTCGTTTGACAATTCATTGATTCAATTTAAAAACGAATCATCGATATTAGCAGGCGTCTGACTATTCCCAAATCCCTAAATGTTAGTGTTTTGTTGTGTTCCCAATCCAAAATCCCCGAAGCTTGTCCATCCTTCATGCCTACACTGTCGTGCTCATCCCTACACTGCTGTTGTTGGGATGCGATATGTGAATAATATGGTTGGGATAGGGTGACCTCAGAATCATCATCTCTCTCATTTTATCTTTGAATAATATGGATTAAAAAAAAAAATTAACAAATTTTCAAAAAATTTGATCATGGATTAAAAAAAAAAAATCACAAATTTTCAAAAAATTCTATCATGGATTACAAAAAAAAATTCGATCATGGATTAAAAAAAAAAAATCACAAATTTTCAAAAAATTCAATCATGGATTACAAAAACTTCGATCATGGATTACAAAAAATTCGATTATGGATTACAAAAAATTCGATCATGGATTACAAAAAATTCAATCATGGATTACAAAAAATTCTATCATGGGTTACAAAAAAACAAAAAAAACAAAAAATTAGATCATGGATTACAAGAAAAAAAAAAAACATTTCGATCATGGATTACAAAAAATTCGATCATGGATTACAAAAAATTCTATCATGGGTTACAAAAAAAAAAAAACAAAAAATTCGATCATGGATTACAAAAAAAAAAAATTCGATCATGGAATACAAAAAAATCGATCAAGTATTACAAAAAAATCTATCATGAATTACAAACAAAAAAAAAAAAAAATTTACTTCCGTACGGGAATCGGCATCGCCGATTCACTGTACGGGACTCGCCGATTCGGTACAGTGAATCGGAGAGTCACTGTGTAGAATCGTCCGGTTCTCTCTAGAACCGGACGATTCCCGTTTTTTTCACCGATTCGATCCCTTTATGGCGATTCCCGAGTCGAACCGGGCGAGTCCGGTTCGACTCGGCGTTTTTTTAAACACTGGTAGAGAAAGAAAGGAAGGGGGTTGGGTGTTCACAGTAATTTGCATTGACACGAGGATACATGTTACTTAGTGAATAAAATACGTAAAAATAATTTAAACCGCAAAGAATAATCAGGTTGGATATGGTAGGAAGGTAAAGGGATATGGGCATATATGGTTCTGGATAAAACTAGAGCCCAATTTATGTTTGTATCCAGACATTAGAAAAAATGAATGTCTGTTCTAATGGTAGAGAAAGAAAGGAAGGGGGTTGCGTGTGCACAGTAATTTGCATTGACACGAGGATACATGTTACTTATTGAATAAAATACATAAAAATAATTTAACCCGCAAAGAATAATCAGGTTGGATATGGATTACACATTACATCTACCTGAATTGAAATCACCATTATTTTCCAACAAAGTTTTTATACAAACCCAAATAATCATAGAAAACACTAATTCACACTAAACTCGGAACAAATTCCAGGTACCAAGTTAAAGCAATAATCTTATCAGCACAACAAGGAAGACCACATTATTTACAGAGTAGATGACTTACATAACATAGTCACAATACACGTGAAATTTCACATTCATAGATAAGCTCAACTTACTGAGCATAGCAGGATCCAGGACCAATAGGAGGCCTTCTAGCGTATTCATTGGCGACTGGAGCAGCTGCTATTCCCCTTTGATTAAGCAAGCATCTAAAATATTCTAATCTTTGTAATACAGTATCAAGTCCAGTGGAAGTGGCATCCCTCGGACTCCACAAACGCTCTACAGGAAAATTCATGCAAATTTAAATTTGATGGCCCTCTATGATTTTCGCGTGAAAAAATAAAACAAAATTGAAATGGGAAGAACTAACTAAAAAAATAATGTAGATATTAGTTGAAACTAATGCAGAAAAGCATCTAATTATTTGAAAATGCCATATTTAAGCAGCCACAATTACATCCCGACTGTCTCATACCAAAGCAAAGAAACCCCAAACTAATGCAGATAATGCACACCATGTAAGGTTGTAAGCCTGTGCCCATAAGGGTGATGCACTGCTACATAATATATGGGAGAAACTATATGTCTGCACATTAAGACTTTATTGGAGGCTGGGAAAGTTCGCTATGACCGTATGATCCATATGAACATGGTCACATGGTCATTAAGAGGCATCACTGTCCAATCAATGGATTGGATGGTGGAGGGAGAATGAGACATACAACTGAATTTATTCACAGGATTCTTGGGACCCACTCTTCTTTCATCACTGTCAAACACATTGATGGGACAACAATGACCTCACGACCATATTGGTATATGATCATATAAATAATAGAGTATATTTTCCCTTAATAAAATGAAGTTGATTCATTTTAAGCATCTGTAATACAAAGACCAAGCTAGAATGAAGAACCAAAGATACACCATAACAAGAAATATAAATGTGAAAGATCAGTAGCCTTCTTTTTTTATTATTTACTTTTTTTATTTTTTTTGGGCAGGGCAGTGGGAGGAGAGTGGTATGGAAAGGCAGGTAATAACTGAGGTGAAAAGCTCTTATGCTCCTGTGGAAGCAAAATGTACATTTACTCCAAAACCCTAATTAGGAGTATTTTTAGGACCCCAAATTTGAAGAACTCAAACTAGCAACCAACCTTAAGAAAAAGAAAAATCCACTATGCACTCAAGAAATGCCTGAAAAAATCACATCCTAGAAATGAACAGAAACCATCCAATTTTTGGATGGTCGGATCTAGGTGTTTAAAAACTCAAAAACTTTATTTTTTTCCAAAAAAAAAAAACTCAACTGGTTGTTCTTATGATTCCTAAGTGGGATCGCAAAATTTTAGATCAAGCCAATCCTCCTAAGTGCATCTTTTGCCCGAGGGAGCAACTGTACGTTCTGCTCCCACAGGAGCACAGTGTACACGACCATAACTAATTGGAAGGAAAGTAATGCCACTTTTGCATACCTGAAGCAGCAGCAGCACGTGGCCATATTGTTTGCTGAACATCAGAGGCATCAACAGTCTCACCCCACATGCAAACCTCTCCACCAAGAACAAGTTTTTGATGGGAAGCATCATCAATCCCTTCTAATGGCTCACTAGTATAGAAGTCTTCCCAAGGAATATCTAGATGATCTAAGTACCATACACCTTGATTGCTTACAATGCATTTGAAGCCTTTAGCAACTGCTTGTGGACAAACACCAGGACCCAACCTGCAAATTAAGATGCATGCATTATAAAGTGTAGTATTGACAAGTTAGTTTAAGTATGGTTCAGAAGAAATTATTAAATATTACAAGTAAAACTAATTTATTATATTGCTATTCCATATGAGAAGAACAAGAACTTACCAATTGTGCACCACTGTTTGTGGGCTAAGATTTTCCTTGAATGTATTGAAGGTCTCTTCCCTGTGATATATGACGAAATATATCCACAGAAATGAATAAGGACATGGCATTTTTTTCTCCAACTGCAATTTGAGAGCTACAATGAATATCAGATTCTCTTTACATTGTTCGCAAAAACAGGCAAGTACCAGTTTACAGGAGTCCACTTTTGAGCAATTGCAATCTGTTGCCCTCTCAATACAAAATACTGGTATGCATCTTTTGCAGTCATGTTGTGATCTTGCAGCCTGCATGCAATCGAAGTCGAAAGATTTTGGTAACAACCTAAACAAACTTCAGAATCCAGTGTCTCATTTATAAATATAGAAAGATTTTTGCCAAGAATATGGGCCATCATATTTAACTAACCACATGAAGCGGAAAATTCTTTATAATCCTTTTGTAACTTGAAAAAAAAACTACGCTTTTTTTTTTTTGGGTGTGTGCTGGGGGTTAGGGGGGGGGGAGATGAAGTCTAGAGGTTTCGTGTCATCAAGACAAATGTACCTCTACATCTCCATGGTTTCAAATACAATGCAATCACTGACAACATATGTAGTTCAAAAGAAAACTAGATAAAGCCAATCACCTCAACATTAGCAACATTCTATTTAATATGTTTGACACAAAATTCTTCATCAATCATATCAGAAATCAACAGACAGTGACATACATCTACTTACCCATGAATCAGTAAATTCCTCATACCAGAAGGCCTGTGGCTTACATTTATAGCATGTAAATTATTAGAACTCAACCAGATGTATTTGCATCTGCTACATTATGAGAAATTCTCATCAATTGTTTCACAACAAACTTTCTAACAAAAGTCAAGGTTGAGATGACCTAGTGTTTTTTGAGAAGTAAAAGAGATAATTAGAGGGCTGGAACCTCGGACATTGAGCTCAAATAGGCAGAGTTCAGATAAACTAGTGTTTTGGAGGCTAGAAATGGAGCAGTCCTAACTTAAAAGTCGTCTATTAGAATAATTGTCAGTTCCTTAACTTATTCAAGCATTACTTTTTGCCAATGAAATTAGGTAGGATTAATCCACACCTAAACATATGGTAGGATGACAGAACTGATCCTTTTAATCACACATTTGTGGGCCCCACACATGTGAACCTAAAAATCTGCCTGTTGGTGCAATTGTGTTTTCGTTTCATATGAGCAAATTTTAAGTTGCATATACATATAATGATCTTCTATTAGTTTACTGCCGGTTTTTACTTACACAGCAATTTACTCTGAATGAATTCCATTCCCTTCCATCTAAAACACTTTTTAAGTTTGACATTAACTTCTAACATCTTGTATTAAGGCTGTTTCAAATGGCTTAACAAGGAAAAGACAGTCCATAAGTATCAAAATGCTTAATAAATTATATGATAGGACCAAGATCCTACCTCTTTCCAAAAGGAGAGAGAGGGGGGGAGAGAGAGTGAGAGTGAGAGAGAGAGAGAGAACGAGAGAGAGAGAGAGAGAGAGAGAGAGAGAGAGAGAGAGACGTACTTAGTTCGTACACGTAGTGGGTAGGGTAGTACGTACCAACTACTCGTACGAACCAAACTAACGTAACGTAACTATTAGTAGTAACGTAACG
>NW_006500340.1:2482208-2494343 GCF_000471905.2 Amborella trichopoda | reverse complement strand
GTACTACTCTCTCTCTCTCTCTCTCTCTCTCTCTCTCTCTCTCTCTCTCTCTCTCTCTCTCTCTCTCTCTCTCAGTAGTAGTAGTAGAAAGACAAAGGCATTTTCTCCTATATTGCTAGTGTTTGAAGAGCTACTATTTAAAAAGAATAATTGTCTTTGGGGACACAAGCACAAATATATTCACCATGATCAATAATATTGATCTTCTTAAAGGACCTTCTCAAAACAATTTTGAATCTTAGGATGGTTTTCTGATTTCCACCCACATTAGATGTTGAAAAAGACTTGCTCAGGACTATAATGGGCTTTTATGGAAATGGAATTGATGAGTGAAAGTACAGTTACACAAAAAGTTCAAGTGGCAAAAATTTTAAGGAATTTTTTCAATTTATCAATATTTTTGGAGGGAAACCTTTGGAAGGTGGCCGTAAAGGAGACTTTTCTTTTTTGTAGCAACGTCCTTCAATCCAATTTAACCATCACAGCGCTAAATGAAAATTTTCCACCACAGAAACTATTGAAAAACATTATTCATGGTTTCTCTTATAGGTTCCAGAAAAAACAGAGACCTACAAGATGAGTTTTCTTAATAAGAGAGACCTTAGCACTCAGCAGAGCAGCATTTCAAGCTTTGCACTCCAATCTAGAGACATGTCAAAAGCCCAAAGTATATCATAATACACCTTACAACAGATGTAGCATTAACATTCGCATTTTTATAGGGACTTGACACCCAGCTTTGTATGAAAGTCAGACTTGCACATCCCTGCTTTTTATTCAAGCAAGAACACTCAATATCCACAAGGACAGCAAACTAACTAGCCTGAGAGAAAGGAAAAAAAACAAAAAAAAAGCATCCCAATCCAACCAAAGCTCATTACCATGATTCTGCATGACCAGGGATATCAATTTCTGCCATAACATTGATGCCTGCAAAATAAGAAACAAAGTAACCAGTAACATTATATGATGCAACAGTAGCTATTTTGTGTATCTTCACAATCATAAGGGAAAATTTGATGCATCTAGATCATAACAATTAGTTTATTGACGGTAAAAATTTTCTGCAAACTGCATATGTTGTCATTTTCTAAGACATGATTCGAACTTAAGGTTCTCAATACCTTAAGTTCATATGGAGAACCAAGTTCAGCAAGTAACATACTACTTAATTTCATGACTCCCTTTTAAGTAAAAGTGACTGTACAATTTCATGACTAAAATATAGAAATCCATTAACCCCAACTTTGCAGTTTCAATACTAGGATGTCACATGGTTTACCATGATCCAACTTGATAAAGTAAAAGATCTTTCGGGGTCATTTTTCAACTTACTTCCAGCCATATCGTTGAATACCTCCTTATTTAACTTAAACACAGACCGTCCTTAAAAGGGAGTCGCCGAACATTGAAATTCATAACTTCCATTCAGTTGTTGGTATGTTATGATTTCACAAGGACAGAAAAAGGTTCGGTTCCCAAATTTATTGACAATAACTCCGAAGTCCAAATAGAGCAACAATTTGAAAAACTTACTCAGAAAGCAGTTCCTCCTTAGACGGAGTATTCATTTTATACAACAGTAAGAAATTATAGATAGCTCACTCAGTACTAAAACTGATATATCATAACTGCAAATATGTAAGTTCCTTTAAAAAATATTTGGGAGATGGAACATACCTCTTGTCTTGGCAAACCTTCATAGCACGATCAAGAATTAATCAAAAGAAGGAGAAAACAAGGAATGGATCAGCATTTTGATAAATTAGCTTCAATAACTGTGTGTGTGTGTGTATAATATGAAATTTAATTGCCTGAAACTTTGTACAAGAGAAAATAAGCAGAATGCAAATAATAATTTCTTTAGAATCTATAGAATATGGATTCCTTGTCTCATTACATTGTAAAGACAAAAACAAAAGCAATAAAAATATGATCCAAGAGCACTACTCTTGATGGACCCTGACAAGCAAATGATAGCAAGAATGAAAACCATTAGTCCATCAAACTTGCTTCTAGGCCACTCTGAGCATAAATAAATCATTGACCATCTGGCTCAGGTAGAAGCCTCAGTGAGTATTGCGAGAGAAAAGGGGGTATAGAAAGCAGGGGATGGGGAAAAAAAAAGAAAAACTTGATGTCTTAGGATGTAGCAACCATGATAGCTCACATTCAAACCCTCAACCTAATATTCCGCACTAATATGGCTACAGCAGTCAAAGTTCCTAATGCACTGTAATTGAAAGTGCACAGATCTGTTAATCATAACACATCCCTATCTCAACCATATTTATCCTTCACTTAGATCATAGAGCATCCAACACTTCACTAAACTGTCAATGCCACTTGCATGGTAGGGCCTTGTTCACTATTGTCCAGCTGACCCACAACTTGGGCTCGCAAACTTTTTCCATTGGACAAACTGATACATATGATCCTCATTGCAGCCTTTTCACAAGATTTCCCATAAATGTAGCATACTATGTGTCATTGATGAAATTTCCACTCAGTTAATCCAGGTTTTTTCTTGAAACTAGTTAAATTCTAGACTTATGTATGCGTTGAATTATTAATGTGTTTCTTCTTTCTAACACTATATAATGCACTGAACTAGCATAATAAATATGAATTGCAAATAACATATGGTTTATAATACATTACAAATATATAAAACGACAGAGTATTTTATACATATGGTTTGTATTACATTACAAATACATAAAGGGACAGATCATTTCATCCGTAAAATTCCTAGAATTTTTATTTTCATTGTTGTAACAATTTTTACACATTGCATTCCCGTCTTCTTAAAGGTTACAATTTCACCAAGTCATATGCATGTCACGTGCGACAAATACACAATAATGCTAGATCTTAGTAAGGCCACAAAGCTACAGGCATTTGGAGTATATTACTAAGCAACATTCCTGCATGACCAAGTCATTGGTTTAATCCAATTAGCACCATTTATGTAAAAACCAAAATAGATGCTAAATAAGCAGTTTTATATTTTTCTGTTTACAAAGAAAACATCTTATGAGTATTGGTAACTTGAATAGGAAAGTACTGGACTACTTACTCAACAATTTCACTAGCATCTTCGACTGTATAGCGCTCCCACTTTGTGTATGAACCATCCCATAAATTAGGAAGGGAGGGAACTTCTAGAGGAAATGACTGCTCATCTATGATGTGCCAATGGAGAACATTCTAATGAATGTAGTAACCAACATCAATATGCATATGCATAATTCATAAAAAAAATTTAATCAATAAACTAGAAAGGAAATGTAAATATGACGAACTACATCAACTTTAACATAATCAAATTCTTACAAGTTTAGCATATGCCATGGAGTCAATGACTTGCTTGATTACATTTATTGGTTGGTAGTGACGTGAAGTATCTACAAACAAAAACAAAATATGGCTTAGTTTACGATTATCGTTGCAACAAAAGGAAAAACTCTAGCTCTAAATAAACCAAGGATGAGGTCAAGTAGAATAACAAAGAAATTTGACTCACCAAGGAGAAGCCCACGAAAAGCAAATCGAGGCTCATCTTGAATGAACCATGGTGCCTTTGATAATTCAACCCTTTTAGTTACGAAATTAAAATCACACAGTTGGCTGAATGTCTAGATAAAAAATTTACACCATAATCAGTAGGTCAGGATTTAATATCAACAGGAAGTACCAAAACTTCTTTCCCAGATGATTGCAGAGCATCAGGTAAAAGCTCCAGAATGAATACTAACTGAAAAAAGGAAAACGGCAAGAACCTCAGAGTTCCAATTTCACATAAGCATGAAGGTTTCTCACTTTGAGGACCCAATACCACGACTAAAGAGAATTAAAAGATGAACTAGAGAAGGAAAAGAACATGGGTAGGCATGACTTAACAAAAAGAACGGACTATAATCAAAGATGCAACCAGGTCACATTCTGCAATGTCATAATGTACGATACTATATGGCATTTTTAAACCATACCATCTTAGTAAAATATTTTGTCTGGAAATAGGCTAGATTCAAAAAGTAGAAGTACCACAAGAAGTCGACAAAAAACAACAGGAATACCAAATGCAATACACTGCATACCTCCATTCCATGCAAAGCTCCATAAATGGTATTTGCCTGAAAGAAAACAAAAAGGAGATCCGCTCTAATTAAAAGCATGTGAGATTTTCCAAATAATACAAATTCACTACACATAAGGATGACATACATAGAGATTCATTATAATGAAAAAGTTATAGGAACCATCTTTACTGATTCCCAAGGTTCAAAACATGAGGATTCGTCGAGGATAGATTGCTTATATATACATGCACATACATATAGCCATATCTGACTTGCATCGAACAAACTTAACTAGGGGCCTAATCTTCCTTCCTACCTCGATAGTTGCTTCTTGAATAATAGAGGAACCTTGTCCAGAGGTCACATATAAGGAATAGCTCTCATCCACTCCAAGTTGGAGCTGGAAACACAAATTCCAACAAAATAACAACAATTAATTCAAATTTCAAAGTTATCAACCAAATAAACATAGAAATAAATCAAGACCATAAACCTAAATCTTGGGATATAACCATGTGACAAAACTCTTAATAAAAATCATCATCATCATTCGACCCTTAATCCCGACTATCGAGGGGTCAACTACATGAATCATATTCTGCCATTCCGCTCTAACAAAGAATGCCCTAGCATGAGCCGAGATTCATGATAGGGACGTAGCAAAAGTTTTGTGCTGGCTGCCAACCTACCACAACCCTCCTCCTTTCTCAACCAGGCTTGGGAACTGCAATGGCGGAGTTAATGAAATTCTATACAAATAAAGATAGAAATAATTGCCTAATGTATATACCAATTTATGAAAACTAGCATACACAAACATTTATATTTTGCATATTAAATCCAATTTTTTCCAATAAATATATAGACTACGCACTCTAGATTCATATATATGGTTAGGGAAAAGTTTATATATAGGCTCTAAACAATCAAATTTGAGCCTACCTCAAAAATTTCACTAGAAGAGGGTTTTTTTATGCCCAAATATCTTCAAATCGATCATCTCGACATCAAGATGCATGGACATGAGTAGATTTCAAGTTTTGGAAATAGTGTATTTTGTAACACAGTTTTGGACAGTCAATTTCAAGATTTCAAGTTTTCATAGATCTGTCGATCTACACTATTTTTTAAGTTTTAAACATTATAAATAAATATGAAAATATGTTTTAAGGATATCACAAAGATTTCCAATATTGAAACCACATTTCTCAACACTATTTGAAGGTAGGCTCTAATTTGATTGTTTAGAGCCTAGGCTCTATACAAACCGCACCCATATAGTCATTTTTTATAGATTGCATTCTGCTTCAATACACACTTTTTTATGTCATAAATCATTACGATCTAGATTTTTGTATTCTAGCTTCATTCCTATTTATCTATTTATTTATTTACACAAAATAAATAAATTATTTAGATGCTCACATTTTGTATCATGAATCATTATATTCTGCATTTTCCTTTTTTTTTTTGAGAATGTTATTCTGCATTTTCCATATTCTACCTTCATTCCTATTCGTTTATTACATAGCAATAAATAAATTATTTCCAAACAAGCAATTCAAATATAGCTTTCTAATGAAATATATACTTACAACTCAGGTGAGTCAATTTCAAATAACTCGATCTAAAATAATTTACATGTATATTTGTATGTTTCTTTATTACTCAACTCGTACAAACAAATTCCCCATTGAATTAATAAAAATACAATTTAATGAGCACAACTAAAAAGAACTAAATCAACTAAAATAAATCCTCCAGTCAATGAACTACAAGAAAATACAATTTAGAGAAAAATGAAACTAAGAATTCAATAAACTCAATAGGGATCACTAAATGAGAAAAAACTCACATTTTCATCATCGGAATAAACAACAATCTTCAGCCTGTGTACATCATAATCGAAATTCTCTCTCACTTCTGAACTTGAATACTTCGCGTGATGCTTGAAAATTAGCTTTTTATACCTTTCGAATGCATCTCTGATCACACCTTTCCCTTCAACTTCAAGAACAAGATCAGGGCTAATGGAAACAGTCAGGTTTCCATGAGTGAATTGTTTTGGCAATGGCCAAATATAAGCCAAAGAATCATTGAGATCGGTTTTTGGCAAATTAGAACTTCCATAAAAGCCATGGACTCGCCCTTCAACTATGGCACATAGAGTTGCAGAGATAACACATAGGAGCTGATAAATGTGGCAGACCTCCATGTATTTGGTGATATTTTTTATGGACATACAGTGATTAAGAGAGAGAAAATGCATAAAATTTCACCATGGAAGCAGAGGAATTTGATGATGCAGAGCTATTTTTTGAAGAAATTAGAGTGTGTCAACGCTTCGATGGCATCGGGCAGATTATAGCAGAATATAAGGCAAGGTCTAGCACAAATTTAGAGAGAGAAAGTATTTTTCTATGTCTTAGGTGAAAGTTTAGCGTAAAGAGAGAGAGAGAGGGCTTTTCCTTCACTCGAAACTGCTGTTTCTCGCTCTCTGTCAGATGTTTTTGTTCGTCACTCTGGAAATGTTAGGCATGCGCCGGCACTCAGAGATGGGTAAGAGCAAGGGTATAACCACCAATCATAAATGACGATAAAGCCCCCGATTTAAGAATGAAAATACAAACCCGACCCGACCCGGGTATTGGTCCAGCTAGTTGGACTGCTGATCGGTGCTGGGAGAAAATTTGTGCTTGGTACCAAAAATATGGTTCACACCAAGACCTGTTTTTTACTGGGTAGTTTGACCAGCTAGCACTTCAACTCACAACAAAATACGCAATTTTTTTTAATATATTATATATTTTCAACTCTCATTTTAATTTGTCAAAAAAAAAAAATTATTTATATTTTTTTCAATATTTTTAAAATATAGTAAAATCAATTCATCTCAGCTGTACTTATCCTAAGTTTATTGTTTTTAGCTGCCCAACATTTGGCCTCGTAAAACAAAATTGATCTTTCACATATAGAACTTTCCGTTCAGCTTTATTGATACGTGACGATCACACTAAACTCCGTTATACAGCAGCCACTCAACCTAAAGTAATGTGTATTAATGTGTTCATATATGCATTTCACATATTAATTAAAAAATTATGGCGTGCATTTGATGTTACTTTATGAGTTTCATTTCATCGGATGAGTTTCTTCATTTACGTAAATTCAATTTGCTTTTCTTAGAAGCCCAGGGATATTGTACCTATTTAGCCCTACTTACTCAAGTGGCCCAAATAAAACGATAAAAATGGTTTTATTTAGTTCAGCTTACAACTCTAAACAAGAATTTCCAATGAAGAAAAGTGACATCCCTTTACTAGCCTGAACAAGGGTAAAATCATCACCTTGTTTTTGGCCCCTTGACTGAAGGGCAACGATCATAATGTTCTGGTTTGCGCAAGGATTTTCAATTAAAGTCAGAAATTTTAGAATTCTTAAACAAAAATAAGCGAGGTAGAGGCATCATTTATTACAAGTCAATTATAAGGGTATAAAAAATAAAGGGATCGTCTGAACATTTTACATGGAGCTTACAATCATTCTCACTCATTAGATATCAAATTACATCGTTTAAAGTGAGTTACAAAATCCGATAATTTTTTGTTTTTTAAAACTTTATCTATTCAATGACACTCTTATAGCCACCCATTTTGAAATTTAAATGATAAAAATAATTATAACCTCCATATATAAAAAATAAATGATATCTTTGTAGACAATCCCCGTTACTTGTTTTAATGAAAAAAAAAGACAATCGCCATCTTGACATGTGCTAAAAAATGTGAATATCCTTGTTTTAGGAACCAAACAAGTTATTTTAATATGAAAATATGTTCAAGATTTGGAGGCCACAAAAGAAATGTATTCACATCATTTGGTGCAATCCACTTAAATGAGATGAAATTACAAAAAGGCTCCTCATTTAGGCTTTGAGCATTTTTAAACATGTTTTAGAGGAGGGACATATGTAAAATTAAATTTATAAAACAACTATCCTAACATTAAATTAGGTGATTTGGCCACCGAAATCATTTTATATTAAGTAGTTTGATCATTTAAATAAGGCTGTGGTTTGTATAAGATGTCAACCTTAAATAATCAAATTAAGGAGCACTTATTTTGCTAAAAGATGTTTTCATGCTGAAATTCGGAAACCTTTATGGTGGCTTAAAATTATATTTTTACCTTTAATTATGAAATTTAAAGCTCCAAGCCTATACATTTATGCGAAGTCACCTATTTTATATAGCCAAAAGATTTTCTAATCTTGAATACCCCTTATTCAGTATCAGGCATTTGCATTTATGCCAAGTCTGCAAATTTTTGAAGAGAGAGTTAAGCTGATATCGTCTTAAAATATCATTATTAAAAAATTCCCCTTGCTTGTAAATTTATATTCAACTCATTGTTTTTTAAAAAAAAAATTCCAAAATGCTCCTATAATCCAAAATTCCTATGGAGATTTTGGAATCTGAAAATCCAAAAGTGTCTAGAAGAGGCTAACCTTGTATTGTATAAATAAGGTGCCAACCTTATTCTGTATAAGACAAGTTTCACCTCAAAGCACACAAGAAGTTGTTATAGCCCTATTATTGATCATCTCAACCTCATGATGTATGGATATAAAAATATCGGATTTCAAATCCCAAAAGTAGTGCATCTTATAGTAAATAATCTAAACCGTCCATTTTCAAAAAAATTAAGTATTCATAAATCAGTTTGATCTACACCATTTCTAGAGCTTTTATGTTTCATAATCAAGAACGAAAGTATATTTTTGGGCCATTTCAAACACAAAATTGTTGTCTTTAGCAAGATTTAGAGGTGCACCTTATCATTTAAGACCGATCTTATCAATTAATAGTTTTAAGGCATGGATAGTGTCCCCGGGATGCAGCAGTGTCAAAAAAGGAGCAGCGAGCAACACTAACTTTCTTAACCCAATCACAGCATAAGCAAAAATAAAGAGGAACCACCATACGCCGAACGTGTGTAGTCTCTGCCCAGTGTACACATGCATGTCCATTAACACTACAAAGCCACTATTGCTTGAAACCACCCTATTCACCAATAAAAGAAAGCCCACCACAGAGAAACACTTTTGCAGTTATCTCATGGACCAACGTATCCAAGCCAGAAGAAGAGGGGAAACTGAGCAAGTGCAGCAAGGAGCAACAGATAGTGATTCTTGCTCGAAGACTTATCATAGCTCCTCAACTCGGCAAACAAGATCCGCTTCATGGTCTTCACTAAGAAAATCCCCATGCACAAGCAAGTCCACGGCATCACGAAATAATACGAGTAGCTCCACAATGCCCTGGCCAAGACCGAGAGAGAAATGCCGATAAATGCATAGCCACCATAGGCCACAACGTCCAGTACTCCGGCTTCTCCACTCCCCAACAAATAAAGCAAGAACTTTAGCAGAGTGACCTGCAGAAGCCATGCGCCTAACCCCTTTGTGAACTGCATGCTCAAGGCTTCAGGGCTAAACCTGCATGACGATAATTGTATGGAATGAGCTTATTGAAAACTTCATTTTGAGCTTTTGAGTATTGACCTCCAGGCTTGGAGGTTACAGGCCATATGGTTCATGAAAAGGGAAATCTTGGAGAGTCAGTACCTTATCAAGGAGAAATAATAAGAGAGAGTTTCTTAATAGAAAATATAGAGAAGCACAATGAACTACTCTACATTTAGTTCTATAAAGTTTTTTTTATTAAACCTGAGAAAACAAATTGCACGTTGTTGCAACTTCCTTAAAAATTTTGGGTGAGAGGATACTCGGTGAATAAAATAAAGAAAGAGTACAGGATGTTAAATTTTCTTCAAGAAAATAGGTCAAATGGAAATAAAGAAATCACAAATGTTTGCATGATGGATCATAATTTTTACAAGTTATATGTTATCCACGAATATATAATTGATTGTTTACTTGTTAATTTATATTCATACAGCAAAATGTTCACTTCTTTATTGAATATGTAACAGTGGAATATCTCATGATGTTTAAGAAAATATCCCTTTTTAAAGAAATTGTGGTATTCATGCGAACTTTTCAAATAAATGGAGATACTTGTCAACTGTAGGGCCCAAAGGTTGCATCACTCATGTTTCGGTTACAAACCCACAATAACTATTGCCCAATCAATATGACATGAAACTTCAAGTCCAATCCAAATAACATTAGTAATTGCTATTTTCCTTACTTGCTATTCAAACCCAGCGCGAAGCCCACAAGAACGACATAGGTGCCGAATGCCATCAAAGGGATGTAAAGATCGGGTGCATTTATATCATAAATTGGAGGTTTGTAGGAGAGCTTGCCCCCCATTTGCTCAGCAATCCTAGTCCAATGTCCCTGGAAAATGAAGAGATAACAAAATTGTTAAGTCTTCAGGAAGAATAGCTAATATACACTAAGAATAAGACCAAAAACCACAACCATATACCCGGTGTAAGAAAGGAAACAATATCACTTTCAATTTATTCCTCACGTACTGATCATTCACTTGGAAGTAGTATTGGGAATTCGAGAAATACTTGGTGACCTGGTCTCAAGATCAAAGGCTGAGCATAAGAAATTAAACTACAGATCACTGCAAACCATGTAAAAGAACTATAAATGCATCGTATATGAAGTATGTGCATCCATGTGGAAGCAAAATTAATACACATTTGTAGTATGACTATGAAAGGAATTGATTGACCTCGGAAGTCAAAGTTTTCACAGGAAAAGACAAATGCAACTGTATTACTTACATTAGATTGAAGATATTCAGAGCTTGACCCCAGTATTCTTCCTCCATATGCAGCCAACCCATCTCTAATGAGTCCTGAGCCAGGCCCATAGAATGGGCCCCCCAAAGCATTAGGAGGGGCATTGGATGGCTGCCTCTGCATACCAGGTGGGGCACCGAGGTTATCGTACATCTCCGCAAGACTAGCACATAGAAATAACCACACGTGAAGAGCCCAATTAACGAGAACAGGAATACCAACCAAAATGCAGTATACAAGGCACCATCAACCAAGAACATTATCCAAATAAATAGATTCATCACCATATGCACTTCATTCTTACTACTGTCAAGGTTACTCAGTTTCCTTCAAAGCAAATAGTTAATTATCAGGGAAAAATCTAGTGATCTCCTAGCCAAATGCAACCAAAAGACACTATTTTGCAACCTCTAGATCTTTACTTTTTAGAAATGTCAAAAGTTCGTCATTAATTTTAAAGCAATCAATGTACAAATAGATATCCCATTCAAAACATGAGTCTATTTTGTATCCCCGCACCAAATGTTCGTCACTAAAGAATGTCACTGTCACAAAAGATTTTGCGATCCCTGCCCGAGCCAAAGCTTCTACGTCTCTGCGGCCTTCTCTCCTTGAATGCGTTATGGAATCGTAAGGTTACTCAGCCTATCCTAAATATTGTTAAAGATGTTAAGGCATTATCTTTTTGATATCTGGTAATCACATTACTTGAGACACCTTTGATGAGTATGGAAGTCAAGTTTGAGTTGAGATTCTTTAGACCAAAGAGAAGGCCCTTCTCCATGGTTTTTGGGTTTTTGGGGGGGGGGGGGGGGGGGGTTTGTGTTGGAGATCTCTCCCCTTTTTTCTCTCTACTAAGCACAAAATTCAACCCGCATCATCCACTCAAAATAAAGAAGATGGATGAAGGGAGGCAAAGAACATATTAGCCGTAGCCAAACACTTTACACATTGTGTATACACACAAACATATATGTATAAATATATATATGGAAAAGTCCTCCCAACGCCTATAGGCGAAAATGAACAGTGATTTCGCCTACCCTCATCACCGTTCAAAGTTCATCGCACGGTCACAATTGTCCGGTAGTGTTTTATTTTTCATTTTTTTTCTACAAATTGGAATGACCTGAAATTTGGAGCATGTGTTCATCAAAAATAGGTGAATCTAATAAAAATATAAAAAAATAATTTGTAAAATATAAATTGACCATAATACCCCAGAAAATTTACAGGGGTATTTTGGTCAATTTATATTTTGCAAATTATT
>NW_006500340.1:2464084-2482111 GCF_000471905.2 Amborella trichopoda | reverse complement strand
ACGTACGTTACGTACGTAGTAGTAGTACGTAGTACGTACGACGTAGTAGTAGTAGTATATATATATACTACGTACGTACTCTACGCTACTAGCGTGGTAGACATTCTATATATATATATATATATATATATATATAGGGTAGTAATTTCATGCAACAGTTGCATAGTAATATAATGCAACAACCTTCAAAAACCATGTTAGCGCCATTCGTTTGATCCAAATTTTAAAATATACACAGTTTTCATTCTAATGAACAATCACAAAAAAGAAAAAATTGACAAAGCAACCTAGAAAGTATTTTTTTAGCCCAATTAACATAGGTCGTCCATTTTGGTGAGATGCTTAGATCTAGGCTTTAGAATGATCTTTTTTCTTTCCAAATTTTTTAGATAACTTTTATTATCATTCGATTAACAATATTAAAAAAGAAAAAAATGATTTTGAATTCATAAAGGCCTAGATCTTGAAGTTCATCAAATACACGGTCTAGATTCATTATTGGAGGGAACTCATTTTGACCATATATAGGGTGCAAATTAGTTTTTTTTTTATGGATTGATTATTGAGGAGAAGAGAGTGTGTCCGAAATTTTGGGTCATACAAATACCACAAACATGGTTTTCTAGAAGTGTGGGTTTTTTTTTTTTGGGGGGGTAATTCAGTAGGGAAGACAGGCCCTACCCGTTTTTTCAAGTAGATTAGGAATTATCTTCTTTGAAGGTGTTAGTAGGGTGGTGTTAATGGTGGGAATGGAAACCACAATGTGGTAACTATGGTGTCAGGGTGCTACCACCATGACTATACTATGATACAACAGTTGCATGAAATCACAGCCCATATATATATATATACACACACAACAGTTGGTCTAAGAAGGGTGAGGACCTAAAACTTTCCCTTAACCCATCCCATGCCTGATTAAAGGGGCATGGTTGTGTTAGGTAGGCAGCCAACATAAAATTTTCCCAACACTCATCATGAATCTTGATAAACTTATATTTCTACATCAAGGGTCAGCATTGAGCCCGTACCTCTTTGTCTTAGTTATGGACAACTTAACAACATGTTGTTTGCAGATGACATAGTTTTGATTGATGAGACCCAAAACATCGTCAACACAAAGTTAGAACTTTGGAGGGATGCTCTAGAATTCAAAGGTTTTAAAATTAATCGAAGTAAGACAGAGTATATGGAATGCAAGTTTAGTAATAATAGGAGTAGAAACGAGGAAGTAATCAAGATTGACGGCCAAGAAGTACAAGAAGACCTCACTTTTGATATCTTGGGTCGATAATCTAGGAAAATGGAGAGATTGAAGAAGATGTCACACACAAAATTAGAACTGGGTGGAAGAAGTGGAGATGTGCAACTGGAATTTTATGTGGTCGCAGCATACCAATGAGATTGAAGAGCAAGTTCTATAGGACAGTTGTGAGACCAACTTTACTCTATGGGGCAGAATGTTGGGCGGACAAAAAACAATATACTCATAGAATGAGTGTAGCGAAGATGAGGATGTTGAGATTGAATAGCAAGACAAGAACAGATAGAATTTGAAATGAATCTATTCGAGACAATTTAGGTATGGCACCAATAGGAGATAAAATGAGAGAGAGTAGACTTAGGTGGGCTGGCCATATGTGGCGACGACCAAGTACAACACCTGTTAGGAGGTGCGAGTTAGTTCAAGCGAAATGACTAAAAAAGGCAAGGGGTAGGCCCAAAAGGACGTGGTTGGAAGAAGAGCATAATGGAGAACTAGGATTCATGTAGCCGACCCGAATTAATTGGGAAAATGATGATGATGATGATACATACATACATACATATATATATATACACACACACACATATATATATATATGGAAAACACTACGCAACGCCTATAGGCGAAATGAACAGTGATTTCGCCTACCCCCATCACCGTTTAAAGTTCATCGCGTGATCACTATTGTCCGGTAATGTTTCATTTTTCATTTTTTTTTCTACAAATCAAAATGACCTAAAATTTGGAGAGTGTATTCACCAAAAATAGGGGAATCTTCGAAAAATATAAAAGAAAATATTTTACATGAAAAAAATTGACGAGGGTATTATGGTCAAAAAACTTTCATGGATAATTTTTTTTATATTTTTATTAGATGCGCCTAAGTAAGATGTACATACCCTTCAAATTTCAGATCATTCCAATTTTTAGAAAAATAAATAAAAAATAAAACACAATCGGACAATCGTGACTGCGCGATAAAATTTGGACGGTGATGAGAGTATGCGAAATCACTATTCATTTTCGCCTATAGGCGTTGGGAAAACTTTTATATATATATATATATATATATATATATATATATATAACATTTTCCCTATTCAATCCTACAGCTCTTCTAAGGCTTGTTCTCCAACCCATAGCCAAGGGCTAGCCTATCCTTGTGCAGAGCGTCAAGGGGGAGGAATAGTCAAAACTTCAAAGGTAACGAATACACCCTCCAATTCATTGAAGACAGTAGTATCAAATCGTCAGCTATCCTTTGGGCCAAAAGTTACAAAAGGCCTCTAACACTTGCTCTGCCAGAAACTTCACTACCAATTTGAGAGAGATTCTCTATTTCTGGCCTTCAACAATTCCAATATCACCCCTATGGACAACCCTGGACCAGGGACACATCAAATTAAATGTCAATGACTGCATCCTCGACCACCCTGGAATGCCCAATTTTGGTGGTAATTGGAATCCTTAGATAGTAAAGAATACTCTTCTCTCGTCACGATACATTGCCACTGTCGATTAAACAATGGCCAAATCCATCACATTACTCAAAGGTTTGAAAAGAGACCTCCGATATGAGGAGCAACTCCATTGGCCTCATAATTAAGGGAGACCAAAACACTATTCAATGGGTAATGAGAGTTGTCCCTTTGTTTTACTACTTATTTTACCTTTGCAGACACCTTCATATCAGCTTCACACACACCATGAGTGAGGCCAACCGTATTGTGGAATCTCTCGCTAAAGTGGTACTGCAAAAAGGACCCATGAGGTCACCTGTCACCTAGCCTTGGCTCTTGAGCTCCGACATTTGTTGTAGCCATGGGACTGTACACCCCATCTACTTCTCCCTCTGTGATGAGCTTAAGGGCCAACCTTTGTGATGTTAGGGGATGGTACCGAGCCACCGATCCCATTTTTTGTTTTTATGTAGAGCACCTGGGTTGTGGGCTGCCATTTTCTGATATATGTAAAGAACAACCTAGTAGATAATAGTTAATACAAGTCAAATATTCCAACATTTCACTATTACAATTTTGTATTGTTATTGGGAAAATGGTGTATTCATAATCACAATTGCCTTGAGAGTTTCACATGCATCAATTGATGCTTGTTTTGTTAAAAGCTTTTTGGATGCAAAAACCATCGACTCCAATTAACAAATCAACAACAATCTATTATGCAAATCAACCTTCAAGAAGAATAGATTACCTACACCTATCAAAATGAAATTAAAATTACAAAAATTACAGAGCAATAAATTGGACAGATAGAACTCACAGTCAACACCGTGTGAAAATTCTTGAGTGTTGTAAGTTTGCAATGAATATTCTTATGCTATGATCCTCATCGACCATAAAAGGCGACTGAACATGAACAAAAAGACAGGGTGATATGTAAATACTTTTTTTAACAATTGTTTTTACTAAAAAAGTATATATATTCTCAAAATAAATGATAAAATAAAGATAGTATAACATCAGTTATAATGCAAAAAACTGATCTCAGGCAGAGTCAAGCAGCAAAGCAAGACACGACTAACATCATTTGTACAGTCAGAGAGAAATATTGCTTTAAGATTACCAATTACTCAACAAAATTATTTCCAATTTGTGTTACAGCATCCCCTAAGGATGTAGGATGATTTATTCAGATACTATATCGTTATTTCCACATGTTGGGTCATATCATGTGTCTGCTTCTGATGCTGGGAGCATGAACTTCATTCATATGCCATAACATGCTTAATATGATTGGGCAAGTTCTGGCCATAAGCACTTGAAAGCTCTGGACCCTCATCCAATATGTGTGCACATAGAATCACCAAAAACCCACCCTATTGAGAGATCCCTGATCTCTGAAATTGACAATAAAGGTCCATTTTCTTAGCTCCACAAGAATCCAATCACTAGAAATGCCAACTGAGCAATCCTTTACAAATCTGCACCACCTGGCTAAAGGTCATGAAGTTGTGCGCTTTTCGAAATATGCCATGGGGATCAAGGTTTAAGCCCCTTTCTTTGCCTTTAGCAGAACAGGATGGTATCAAAGGGTGCCCCTGCCTTGTTAAGAAAGGCAGATAAAGGGTGCCACTGCCTTGTCAAGGAAACACAGATATGAGACGTTTGTAAGTAGCTTCATCAGGCTTGAGTCCCTTCTTCAACATTTCATCATGCATCTTTCTGGCCTCGCTAAATTTCTTTTCCCAACAAAACCAACTTATCATAGTAATGAAACTTGCACTACTCGTCACATTTTTATTTCTCATATGATCAAACATCTCGCTTGCCTCCTCTAATTTCCCTCCATTATAGAGTTGGTCCAAAAGGATGTTGTAAGAAGGTGCATTGAGAACATTTCCCAATTTCACCAACTTTTCATGCAATGACAGAGCATAATCAAGACCGCCATCTTCACAGTAATGCCTGATGAATGAACCACAAGCAAACCCATTAGGCATCACTCCTCTTTCCAACATGACCCACAAAAGTTCATTTGCTTCCTGCCACCCACCTTTGCTACACTGAGAAGATATATGTGAAGAAATAGCCAATGGGTCTGGATAAAATCCCTTTCTAATCACACTTTTAATTACCTTATTGACTTCTTCTGATTGTTCTTCCTTGAAAAGTGCATTCAGGAGAACATTGCATTCACAAATATTCAGAGCTATATCTCTTTGCAGTAACAAAAAGTACATTCTCACGGCTTCCTTAATCCTTTTATCTCTAGAAAAGCCCTTCAATAAAGCAATATAAGAAGCATTTTGCAAGAAAACTAGAGCATTATGGGCTATCCCAAAAACCAATTCTGCAGCATCGGTCATTCCCAATTTACAGAGTCTGCGAATGAAAACACCATAGTCTAAATAATTAATGGTTACAACAATGCAATTGTTATCATTTAATGCGACACAATCATTTGGACTAAATTCACCACCAACAGTTGGCAACAATCTCTTCTCTAGCACAATTCTAAGAACTCGAACAGCAGTCCCATGTTCCCAAATCTCAATAGTGTCAGTACTCCTTCGTTTCCTGGAGTAAGCATCTAAAAGAAGAGAAAGGGCTAAGGATGAAGAACTCTTGTAACTTATTAAATGCTTCAACAATGGTTCTGAATACCAAAGAAGCTGGCCATAAACGGATGGTGTGAAACAAAAGAGAACTTGCCGGTTCTATGACTCCTGACCTTGTTAGAATTTGGAACATGAGGAAGTAAGATCTCAAATCATGACAAAGCCTTTGATGGGTCTTGGCCCAATTGAAGAAACCAAGGGAATTTGGGAGTGATTTAGGGTTTTATTGAGAACTTGGGCCAAAAACTCATGGACGAGTTTAGCAGAGAGGTTGATCTGGTTAAAGACAGAGACCCAAGAATGTCTTTGCAACAAAATGGAGGAGATTGTGCTGATAATGTTTTATGTAAATATTAGACAAGAATATTAATCTAACTCCCCACATTAACGTAAATACGTTAGGGATAGGAAGGAAAAACGCATCAAATTTCTTTGAAGAATGCAAAACGAAGAGCAGCATCGTTGTGGTAAGTAGTGAAACATTTGCATTTTCAAAAAGTAACAAAAACTTGACCAAGCAAATATGCCTTGATCCAAAGCCAGCCAAGGCAGGCATTTGTTCTTCAATCAATCCCGGGCCAAGAGAAGCTAGGCTAAGCAAAGCGAGGAAAGCAACCAACCAATGAAGCGAAGGCACAAAAGGATCAAGAGAGGGATTGAATGAGGATGGGAATTCCTAGGGTGCGGCCGGACAGCACAACGCAAGCCAAGACAAGCAGAATGCTTCTTCGCCACAGAGCGAGATTAGATCAGGAGGAAGCAATGCATCCCGGAGCTGTACCTCGATTGATACGCTACACTCCGCTCACTCTCCACAGCAGACAGAGATAGATGCAAGACAAGCGCTCACCCACTCAAACACAAGCAGAGCAATACGCCACACTCCGCTCACCGCAGCTGACGAGAAAGAGCACATCTAAGCTCACAGCCAGCAGGGAAGGATCGATGTGGCGGCTACCTATATGTAAAGGCAGCCAGCTTAATTATAGGTAGTTATAAGAAAGTACGGGTAATTTTTCTCTATACTTCTTCTAGCTATACGTAAAGGGAGCTTGCTTAATTATAGGTAGCTATAGGAAAGGTATGGTAGGCAAGTAGCTATAGGTAACTTTCATAGGGGTAGCTCTATATGTGCACCCTTACTATTGAGCTATATAGTTTCTCTAGCTATAGCTAAAGGAGGTATAATAGGTAGCTGGCACTAGGTAGCTAAATGAAGTCTAGGTAGATACGATTATCTAGATATTGGTCTGAAGACCAATAACTGTTTGTAGTTTCGAGAACTCTAGGTTGCTATGATTATCTTGGGTTTGGTAGCTTCAGTAGTTGTAGCTAAAGTGGTGCTTTGCTAGCTTCACTTGTAGTGGTTGTTGTCTGGTTAATAGCCCCTTCACCAATAAAACACTTCGTAATTTCAGGATGACCATCCAAATAACATAAGTCAAGCTGATTAAACCTAAAACACTTTTAGATCTCTCACGTGCACATAAAAAGTGTATGACAGACCATTTTATCAAAGATGAATCTAAGCATATCCATGGATCTCCAATAGTGAAGGGCACGATGTCAAAGGATAAAGCTGCAACTAAGCTGTTTCTTTAGCCCTTCTTTCTGTAAATAAAAGTTTTGATACATGTAGCAAATACAAGGGTAGTTTGATCCATAAACAACAATTTCTTTCCAGATATTTGTAATAACTCACACAATCACAATGAATCAATTTGTTTTCCCAATCATACTAAAAGAACATATCGAAGCAACTTACCAGTTTTGATCTTTCCAGCCAGGAAGACAAGAATCTCACAATGCAAAAACCATTTACAACAATCCTATACAAAAAAAGGTAGCCATCATGAATAGTCGACCACTATATTTGCCATTCATGTAGAACTCGGTTGTTTAATCCATTCCTTCTTTATATTCCAAAGTTGCTTCCTAAACTCGTTAGAAATTAAACTTTGAAGAAAGAGTCCAATGGACCCTAAAAAGAGAACCTAGACTCACACTACTGGGCACGAATGCTAGTGTCAAAACAAGCATACAATAAACAGAGAAATTTCAGCCTACACAGTTTTTATTCAGAGACCCATGCAGGAACACTGAAGAATCATTATAGCAAATGGAAATTAAGCAATCGTTACAGAAAGTAAAAATAGCCAAGAAATATACTTAACTAAAAAAATAGCTAATTTTAATAATAGCTAAAGAGCATTTGAAGGGTCTGAAAGCCAAGAAAGGTTTCAAATAGATCAGAAATGACATAAGGGATGGAAAAAAGAGCGATAGCAAATAAATCACAGAATACAATAATCAATTCGGTACAGTATTTTCTTACAAATAACCAATACAATAAGATATTCAATCCATGAAAATCATTCTGAAAGAACAAAAAAGCACAATAAAAAATCATTCTGAAAGAAAAATTCTAAGAAAAATAATCCTTGATCCAAAGAAACAAGAAACCCTAACATAAATCAATAAATATTTCAGCAAAAATAAAGTAACCAGATTCAAAATCATTTCTTACATAACCATGAGATATTATACCAGAAGTGAGGGAGAAAGGAATAGGAAAAAAAAAACATAGGATACAGAATCTATAGATCAAATGGAATAAAGGATTATTTCATAGCTAAAGCTATTTACGAAAAATTGATAGTAAACATTCAAAAGCTATAGAAAAACAGCATAATCTAAATGGAGGCATATCAAACAAAGGATCCCCTAATTCACCAGAACAATAATCAATCCCAAAAACCGCAAGAATAAAAAGAATCTTTTATTTAAGGAAAAAAAACCAAGAACAAGAAAAGCACCTTGTTTTGCACTTTTGCGAGCTGCTTCTTTGGAGTCCGGAGATTTTACACGCAGGCCTCTTTGGCACTAGCCCTTACTCAACCTTACCGAACAAAAATCAAGGTAGTCGACGAATAGCGTGTACACTATTCCTCCACGAGATGACATTGTCCACGTGCTCCCGCGGTTACTGCAATACGTTTTGGACCTTTTGGTGAAATTTGCATAGGAATTCAAAATAGGAAATGTTTATACGAGGTTGCAACCTAAAAATATAAAATTAAGGTGAACCTCAAAAATCTATCAGTTGTTTTTTACGATGGAAAATCCTCTGATTAATCATCTCTGAATATAAAAAGAAAAAATATTTTGAGTCTCAAAAATAATAGATATTGCAATATATTATTTAAATAGTTTATTTTCAAGATTTTTATATGTTTATAGATACTTGACATTAATTATTTTATCTAAAGCATATTTTAAAAAGGGAAAAGATTATATAGAGCCGAGGCTCTAAACAATTAAATTGGAATCTACTACAAAAATTTCACTAAAATAAGTTATTTTGATGCCCAATATCCTTAAATTGATCATCTCGACGGCAAGATATATGGACATAGAAAAAAATGGATTTCAAGTTTTGAAAATAGTGTATTTTATGAGGCATTTTTTTATTGTCAATTTTCAATATTTTATAGTTTTCATAGGTCTGTCAATCTATACTATTTTCATAGCTTTAAATTTTATAAGTAAAGACGAAATTTTGTTTTAAGGCTACCACAAAGATTATAATATTGGAACCACATTACTCCACATAATTTGAAAGTAGGTTCTAATTTAATTGTTTAGAATCTAGGCTCTATACAACCGGCACTTTTTTAAAAAGCACTCATATAATTTAAAATAGTCTAATCTATATCAAGAATTATAGGGGCCAAATTGGCTCTTGCTAAAAATCAGGAACGGACTTGTTTCCCCATTAAATGGCTGGTCATGGTAAGTTTTTTGACATAAGTAGTAAATTCAGTCATATAACTGCTCAGAACCAGCCCCACCTTCTTAAAAAAAAAAAAATTTAATGATTGGTTTTTTAGTTTGGATTGTCGATCCGGATCAGAGTTTTTAAATTGATGTCCTAGAACATCAAGGTTTTTAGTTTTATTTTACCCTCAAACTAATTCAACATTTGAATAGCCCAAAAAAAATAAAAGCATAATTTTCATATAAATTCAACACAAATTAATTCAACATTTGAATAGCCCAGAAAAAATAAAAGCATAATTTTCAAATAGATTCAACATCCAGCTTAAAAACACAAAACAGTAGTATTTTTGGGCATCCAACTCCAGCATCTCCAAAACACAAAAAAAAATTAGCGTTTGGCAACTCCAAAGTCCAAAACTTCAAACGACCAAAAAAATCAGCGTTTGGGCAACACCAGATTTCGACACTCGCAATGCGAACGCGCCTTTACGACATTTTAACTCAAAATTGATAAATTAGGTTAAAAGTCCCACCAAAAAAAACAGGGAGAAAAAAGCGAAAATGGCAAAGACCAAACTATTTTTGGGTGTGATTTGTACAAGGCCGAGGCCTTAAAGAATCAAAGTAAACACATCTTCAACTAGCATTTAAAGATGATGTTTCAGCACCAAAAATCTTTATTGATGGCTTGAAAATTTATTTTCATAAGTAATTATGAAATTTCAAGCTTCAAAAATAGTGTATATCAAGCATATATGTGAATACTTAAAAATCTTGAAATATATTACAAGATGCACTATTTTAAGGGTTGAAGTCTTTTTTTATGTTCATGTATCTCAAGGTCTAGATGATCAAATTCGACAGTTTTTCAGCATCAAAACAACTTTTTCTAATGAATTTTTTAGATGCACTTTCATTTAGTTGTTTAGAGCCTCGTACAACCTTTTTCCAACTTTTTTTTTTTGGTGCATACGAAGACCAAAACTTAGTCACAATTAAACCAAATCAATTCACGGGGCCCAAGTAGCATAGTGCCCGAGCGCCATTGTCATAAGGCTGGAGCGTTGTGGCTCTGACTTGCATTACTATAACGCACATTCAGAATGCGGGAGTGCTTGTTTATACTGCCAGAATGCGGTCCTCCATTGCCAGAGCGCTGTGGCTCTATAGACTTTATTGTCGGAGTGGAATGCTGGAGCACGTATTTGCACTACCCGAGTGAGTTCTCATAATGCCGGAGCGCTATGGCTCAGACATGCATTGCCATAACGTACATTCAAAATACCGGAGCGCATGTTTGTACTGCCAAAATACAAGTAAAAACATGAGAGAAGGCCGTATGAAAACAAACAAGGGTAGTTTGGTCTTATTTCATGCTATTTTTAGGTTGGGGGTTATTTGCGATGAAAAGTTATTTGGAAAAAAAAAGCGAGAGAAAAGATTGGGATGGGGTAAGTTGCATATAGTCCTTTTAGGTTGGTTTTTATAAATTTAGTGCATATTTCTTTAGCACCTTTTTGAAAAATAACAAAAAAAAAAAAACCCCATAAACTACATGTTCTATACAACTTACTCTCAACCTAACTTTCTCTTTCATTTTTTTCCATAATATACTTTCAACGCAAATACCCCAATCAAATAAAAAATTAAAAATATGTACACTACCCTGCCTTACCTTTACTTTACTCCCACTTTTCTTTCATCTATCTCACTAAAATAGGGGCTCCGGCACTGTGTAAATACGATCAATGAGTAGTGCTCTAGTATTGTGTAAGTGTGCTCCGACACTTTGTAAAGTGTGGTACAGCAGTAGCACTATAGCACTAAATGTTATTGAATTTCAGGGTTCTGACACAGACTGTATAGCCGTACTCAGTTTCAATTTGGTAGTTATCGTAGTGTAGCCCAAGACTTGTGCACTCTTGGCAATGTGATTGTGCACTTCAGCATTGTACCATTGGGTCCAAAAGTGAACATGGTAAAATGATTTTTGTATACTAGAAGAGTATTTTCGGCTAAAAAGCTTTTTTTCTTGGGGGAATTGTTTTTTGTGTACGATAACAGCATTTTCGCCCAAAAGCGTTTTTTTTCTGGGGGTGTGTTTGTATAGAAATTAGTTCCGGGGAGAAATGTGAGACGAAACCTTTATCGTTCCGGGCTTGCTTTAGAATGTGTAGCGTTATGATTTTTGTATTCTTTCCTCTCCCTATCCTGGTCTCTCTCTCCATTAGCTCCTCTTTTATTCTTCTTTCTCTCTCCTCTCTCTCTCAATTAGCATCTCTTTTGATCTCCTCTCCCTCTAAGTTCTCAAGAGGAGTACCTCTATGTAAATTCTCAATCGGAATCTCTCTCTCTTTTTCTTATTTCTCTCTCTAGAATTGGTCGTGTTCATTCTCTCTTTAGCAGCTCTCTGCAAATCTCTTAACTTTTTTCTCACCCTGCCTCAATTACCTCCCTCAAGAATCTCTATAACTTTTATCTTTCTCCCATTCCTTTCTCTTTCCTTATCATCTCTCCGCAATTCTCACTATTTTTTTCTCTCTGTTCAATCTTTTTCAACAAGAATCGGTCTTTAAATGGAGACCCAATGGATTACAGAGTTTCCACACACGAACATGGACAGGCGCCCTAGGAAAAGGCCTAGGTTAACTTGGGACGTTCCTCCTCCTTCCTTAAAGGTAGATCCAAGTCCCTCTCCTCGTGTTAATATTTTTTTTTGCACATTGTATTGGCATAAAGTATATTTAGATCTGCCCTTTATGAGGCATATTGGAATGTTTGATCAAGTATCTCATTTTATCAGGGGATTACAATTTGATTTCCGAGAAATCTATTTTATTGCTTTTTCTTTTTCATTTTTTTTTGTTAGAGTTACATTTTTATATTGAAAGTTTTCCATCTGTATTTTGTTGATGTTTGCGTTTATTTTTCATCCAGAAACTCCAATTTTTACTTTTTAAAGAACATTTTGATCTATTTTAATTATTTTATTGGGTCGTGGTTGAAAATTCATGTAGTAACCTATTCCCTGATTTCTTGATCCTTTTTTCACCCGATTACAAATGGTTTTAATTGATAAATGATAACTAAAGTTGCGAAGATGTCACGCTTTTTTTCTTTCTCTTTAAGTTTTTATATTAGGATAGTTTTATACCTTCTGGAAATAATACATCAACTGATATTAACAGGAGATTTTTGAGCCATTCATAACATCTTTTGCTATTCTCTTGATAATGTTTTTCGTTTTGCTAAAATAGCAATATTTTCGTCATTCAGGTATCATATCTTGTTCTCCTGAAATTGTCATGGCCGGTGCACTGTGTTCAATCTCTTCTTGACATCTCTATCTCTCTCTCACTGACATATGATTGTGGTTTCTCAACGAATGCCGATAGATCTTGTTAAATTCATTATAAATCGATTGATTTCCCATTTATTCCTCTTGTAAGTGGCTAAAAAATGCATTATATTTATTCAGGACCTGTTTCCTGTTTCTGTTTACCTTGGACCTCTATTTTTTCGTGGGCTATGATTGTACATTCTCTTTTTTGATGACCTTGATTAGATACCCTGTTATGAGCAGTAGTAGAGTCTTATCTTGACTGTTTTAAATGGACGTTTGACCAAATTGAGCTCAACTGATAACCTAACTGGTCTGAACTCTGGTCATTGCAACTTCTATTTCTCATATTTCTTTTTGAAACGGAAGGGCTATATGGCAAAAACTTGGAATATTCATTGTATGCTTTTGAAGACTTATTGTTGTTAATGCCTCATTTTATACCACGAGGGTGAAATATAAGGTGATTACCTTGACATTTGATCTATAGAAAAATGGGTTGAAATGGTTGTGTGTAGGCGTATCCAGGTTTATATTGTCGGCAAGAAGTTGGGCATGGGCCAGTCTTAGACGATATCTATTCTTCTTTATATTTCAAGGGAGTGGCTCGTAATGTTTCCCCTCCTCGGCGACCTGATGATAAGGACGGCCATTACGTTTTTGCAATTGGGGATAACCTAACCTCACGCTGTAATTACGTTTTATCACCATATTTTGATGCTATTCTTGCATTTACAGCATACATTATATGATCGATCCGAATCACCATGGAAATATCATGGTCCATTTGGTTTTCACCATCCTTTGAAATGATTAACAGTGATGGGCAGAAAATGGAATCCACCAGAAAGGGCCATGAGCCCAACCATGGTGCCTACTCTCTCCATCATCGTCCATCATCTCATTGAATGGTGATGGCCCCATTATCTATTGCAATATTTTCCCCGTGATAATCCCATTGTTTTCCCTTTCTTTTAGTGTGGTGTATTTATTGTCCTGTTGTTTCAGTTTTTATGTTTTGTGTACCCATGTTAGTATCTATTTTCTTGCCTGGTGTAGACTAGAAGATACTTCAAAATTTTAGCCATATTTTAGCTTTAATGAAGGATTTTAGCTGAGTCAAGAGCGAGTTGCTAGGGCATTGCATTTACTTCTTGTTGCATGTTGCATTAATTTGGCATATCTGATCGGAAGCATGCATTACAGTGCTTTTGTTAGTTCTAAAAATGCTTCTTATTCCCTGTTTCCATGGGTGGTCTGGAGATTGACATGGCATTTTTATACGAATTACACTTGTGCCAAAATTTTGAAGTTTTGAATTTCTCTATTTGTCCTTCATAGTGAAAAGTTATGTACTTTCCTCTATACCTTTAAAAAAGTAAGAGTGCAGACTGATTTTCTTTCTCTTCGTTTGGGAATCTATCTCCCTCTATTTTCTTCTTTTTGCATCGCAATTGATATAGTTTTTAGTTTTTCACTTATACCTTGCTTCTTTTGTGTCATTGCAGATAGGATCCACAGCAAGATGGGTGAAGGTTAGCATCTTCTTAAATTGTTCTTTCTGGTTGTTAGCTTCCATTCCATATCTATATGTGGGATTACTGCTCTGATTCTCTTGTTTGTTAAGCAAAGATATTGAGTTCTTTTTTAGTTGTTTTCATCTTTGTTTGCATCCATGCTCTGATTACTACTATGCTTGATCACCATAATCGATCTTCAGCTGAATTCTGTATAGCTATGACCCTTAGTTAAGTATTGTTTCATTCAGATATGAAAAATTCGGTTACTTTCAACAAAAGTATCCTCCTATGTGCGGGGTCTTTGTTTGGATGGAAATCTGATGAAACCAGCTTCTGGCATTCAGAACTGTTTGGGTGTTTCTAGATTGATGGAAAATTATTGGGGTGTTTCTAATGTTCAACAGTCTGGCCAATCCTCATTATCTAGAAATGGATCTTTATCCCGAAATTAGCCAAACTTGCTCAAACTTCATAATGCATTTAAAATGCACACATATATATTTTAAAATTCCCCCACCCCCAAAAGAATGGGCCTTTGAGAAAACTGGCCAAATTATACTGAATTTAGCTGGATTTATAATATTTTTCCTATTACCTTAGGGCATCTGCTTTGTAAAATTTGTCTGATTTGTGGTGCTCTGTGCTGCACTTTGAACCCCCTGTTATACTGTTGAAAACTTTAATATTTGAACCACAGGGTGGTGTAACCATCATTCACTGTTACTTTACCTGCTTTAGATTTGCAATCAAATTGGAAATAGAATTGTAGTCAAAATGGAAATAGAATTATGTCTCTATTCTTTTCTATTTTTAAACTCGTTCAGTTATGACGAAATTGCATAAGTTTTATAACTTCCATACTTTGCGATGAAATTATTTATTCATTGGATGGTTTTCTTTTCCTGTTTTGCTAATATTGTAGGCACATTTGGGCAAGTTTTGGAATGCTGGGACCAGGAAAAGAGAGAAATGGTGGCCATCAAAATTGTGCGTTCTATGCAGAAGTATCGTGAAGCTGCCATGATTGAAATAGATGTCCTTCAGCAGCTTGCAAGACATGATCCAGGAGGCACTCGGTAGGGGTTTCGACTTAAGATGTACTTTGTTTAAAATTTTTCCTTTCTCCAATGGTTGTTGCTACCTGTTGGTCGGAAGCTCTTTTAAATGGATTTCGTGTAAGGAATTTCACTCTTTGCAGTTGTGTGCAAATACGGAATTGGTTTGACTATCGTAATCATATCTGTATTGTAAGTATTTGTGTTTTTTTATTAATTTGTGATGGCAATGTATACTCACTCCCCATTTACTTGGAGTTAAAACTTGGATGAATTGTAAATGGTTTAACAGGTATTTGAGAAGCTTGGGCCAAGCTTATACGATTTTCTACGGAAAAACAGTTACCAATCATTTCCCATTGATCTAGTGCGAGACCTTGGCAGACAAATGTTGGAGTGTGTAGCATGTGTGTGGACAATACTTCAACTATTTCTCTATATTTTACTTTGAAGTTGAGACGATCTTTTACTAGGATCTCCCAATATTTAGAGCTTTGACATTTTATCGTTCTTGTTGGTTAATCTCCTTACCATATCCCCTTTGTGCTTCTCATATCTTATTGGACTTGTTCACAGTCATGCATGAGCTACGGCTTATTCACACTGACTTGAAGCCGGAAAATGTCCTCCTTGTTTCTCCGGATTATGTTAAGGTGCCAGAATATAAGGTATACTATTTTTGCCTCCAAGCTATTTAAAGCATGTTTATGAAATTAGGCGTATATCAGGTGAATATGTTGAGTATGACAAGGTTTCTAAATGCCTTTCTCTATATTTTGGCTGAAATTGATAAGAAAAATTTGAAGTTAATTTTCTAACATTTTTATTGATGGCTACCTTTTTCTTTTCTCCCAGAATTCTGGGTGAATTGAAGCTGAAAATTTAGTTAATTTTGGCGTAAACTATGAAGCTCAATAAATTATGATTTTCTAAATCTCAAATGAATATATGGTATACAACTTATTTGGAGTTTTGGACCATAGTTTGGTTCAAAATCTGACACCCAGTTTGGTTCTCGATGTACATGTTGGTCTAGCAGTATCCATTGAACCTAAAAATGACAGCATTCTGCAAGTGGGATGAAAACTGGCATTTGCAATTTTCATCTCTCACAAAATGGAAGTGTTTTGTGAGTGAGCTAACACCGTACTCGGGGTTCAAAGATGGCAGCCAAAGGAACCACTTGAACCATATCGGTACGGTGTTCAAATATGGCAGCCAAAGGAACCACTTGAACCACATCGTGACCTAAGAAGCCACCCAACAGCTCCAAAGCATGTTTTGGGGTGGCATGAAAATGAACCCTGAATATTTTTTATCACCCTTCTTAAACCTGAAGATATAAGCATTTAAGCTTGAAATGCGGGTTATCGTGTACGACAAACATTTAAGCTTGAAATGTTGGGTATTAAGTAGAATGTTTTTCCTTATCTTCAAAATCATCTGTGAGCGTGAAAGGTTGGCTGATGTTCCCTTGTGTTTTGTTTCCCCCCATCTTCTTTGGGTGATTAAGTATTCCTCTCGAACTGCAAGGGAGGGTTCCTATTTTAAGAAATTGCCTAGATCAAGTGCAATCAAGCTCATTGACTTTGGCAGTACAACATATGAACATCAAGATCACAGCTATGTGGTGTCTACTAGGCATTATCGTGCACCTGAGGTTATTCTGGGTAACTTTCTCCTGACTTGTTGAAAGCAAGTGAAATGTTAATTCCGGGCTTTTGGAACATTTATTTTCAAGTTTTTAGAACTTGTTTCTTTGTGCATGTTATTAATGTGTTGTTTTACTTGATTTTTAGGGTTGGGATGGAGTTACCCTTGTGACATGTGGAGTGTTGGCTGTATATTGGTGGAGCTTTGCTCAGTGAGTTTAAATATTTGCATCTAATGGAGTTTCTTTATCTTATAAAAATAATTAATTAGGTTGCTCTGTGAGGAGCATAAGTTTCTTTGTCTTATAAAAAAAGAAGAGAACTTTTTTCCATTCTAATTGAAAGGCGTGTCTCTGAATTTATTTTGCGCCTATTTAGTGATACTTATTGAAGTTTGACTACCCATAATTTGAAGAACCTTTTGTCTTGTTCTTTTATTGATCATCCCAGAGAATAAAAATATTGGGGTGTATGCTTTGTATATTAGGAATTTATGGAATTTTGATATAGGTTAACTTATTTAAAATTGTTCTTTTCATTCCTTGCTGACTCTTTTTGTATTATTGGAATGTATCTCACTTAAGTCCCTTTAAGAATCAGGCAATCATATTACCCTTGAGCTGCCATCTTGTCCAATCCTCCACATCAATGAAATATTGACAAAAGTTACAGCATTTGCATTCTATTTGGTATATATAATTTTTTGGCTCCATTTCTTATGTTATATTATTTTATTTGCAGGGCGAAGCACTGTTTCAAACTCATGAAAACTTGGAACATTTGGCCATGATGGAAAGGGTATTAGGACCACTTCCACAGCACATGTTGATCAGAGCTGAGTACGTTCAAGTTTCCATTAGCAAAAAAAAGTATACATCTCAAGAGAAATAAGAAACATGACTGAAAATTGATACTACACTTATTCCTATGTTCTTGTTTAACTCTCTTTATGGGATTTATCCCCTTTACCTTTTGGTGTGGAGCGTTCTTATTGCCTCTAGCTGCAATTGAATGTCAAATTATCATCTCTATCTCTTTGCATGTGTACTAGTGTGTGTATTTGCGAGGGAGGGAGGGAGTTGGTGCTTCAACTGTACCTGATTATAACTCTCTGGGTTGATGTCCTTTGTGTTTTAGTGGAACTTCTCACTTCTATTATCATTTATGACTATTGAGTTATTACCTTGCTCTGTGGGTGTGTATGTTTGCTTGTTCCTTTGTGTGTGTGCATTTGTGTGTGTGTATGTGTGTGTGTGTTTGAGAGAGAGAGAGAGAGAGAGAGAGAGAGAGAGAGAGACATGTACCTTCCTTATAGTGGTGGGTTAGGTTAATACG